>CAAKHD010010109.1:4556-15875 GCA_901007705.1 Fistularia tabacaria
TGGGTGTTTTTGTGTGTGGGGGGGGGGGGGTGTTGTGGGGGGGGGGGGGGTGCGTGCGCTTCCTGGGGGGGGGGGGGGGGGGGCGTGACCCCGTGGAATTGTCGTCAAGAGGGGGACTTCAACCTTCTGATAGGGTGTGATGATGGAAATGCCCTCCCTCTGGAGACTCTGAAGGGTGTGACTATTTTTTGGGGGAGTCCGGTAATAATTGTGAGGAACACACACACACACACACACACACACACACACACACACACACACACACACACACACACACACACACACGCACACACGGACACACAAAATCATTCTGGAGGCCTTGAGGGATTCATGGCCTCCATGATGAACTTTTCCCCTGGATGGCCGGTGAAGTCAGCCTGACGTGACGTCTCCTCCGAGCTCACGTGACCAGATGACAACTATGATGATTTTGAAGAAAAAAAAAATAGTAGTCAGTTCAATGTGATAGATACTATTTTATTTTTAAAAATCCACAGTAGTAGCAACAATTACAAAAATAGTGATAATTTATCCTTATAATGATTTGCTTCTAATTTAATGGATTTAAAAGAATAGTAATAATAATAATATGAATTAAAAAGTGATCAATTTGTTTATTTTAAAATAATGACGATAACATTTTAAATTCGGCGTTTTTTGAATTTTATCATTGTCGTTGTTTTGTAGATGAACAATAATAACTACATAATTTTATATAAGTTTTCTTTTTTTCACTGAGATGACTTGAAAGACAAATAAATATTTTCACATGTGTTTGAATTTTTTTAATCACTGAATGTGACCCCGAAACAGGAGCAAATATTTCTCATATATTTCTCCCCTTTTTTTCAGCCTGCAGGAAAGCAGCTACAGGGATTTGTTTTTGGTTAAACTCAGTTAAGTGAAGTTTAAACTCAACAGTAATTCCAAATAACTGAGGCCTCACGCGGCATCGTTCAAGTGCATGAACGAAACACACACACGCACACACACACACACACACACACACACACACACACACACACACACACACAGAGAAGAGCCACATTCACTGGATCTGAGTCAAAGATGCCATCGAACTGGTTTCCACACAGTTCGAACTCAGTAAATGTGTTTTTTTCAATGTTTCCAATCTGCTCCTCGGGTACTTCCACCTTCTAGCGCGGACCAGTGGAGATCGAGGTCAACGGCAGGTCAGGCCGGCAAGACGGAGACCCCCCCCCCACACACACACACACACAAACCCCCCCTTCCCTTCAAGGAGTCCGAATTTAATTGACTTAATTAACAGCTTGGGGATGATGACGTGGTGGCGCTGCGGTCTATTTCCTGGAGTTACACACGGGTCCCTGCTATTGTCACGCGCGACGGTTGATTGTTGCCAACTCACACTCACACACACAGACACACACACACACACACACACCACACACCTCGGCGTCCTCCAGTGACGGGTGATTGGCGGCTCGGACAGCGAGGGGGTGGGCGGAGGGGAAACTGTGGGAAAGCCAGGGAGTGAGTTATTCACAATCTGCAATCATTGTCTCTGCACAGTAAGCACGGCAGATGGGTTTGAACCTATGTAATAACAATGACATAACATTATTTTACAGGCCAGCCGTGCACTTTATTTGGCTTGTTTATAATTACATAAGTTCTCAGAGTCTGTGGAACAGGCCGCGCGGTCGGTGTGCGGGCCGGAACCCGAGACGGCGGCCTTTTCCCGCGGCACCTCAGAGGCCCGAGTGACGCAACCGGACGACCAAACCCTCAGCTGAAAAAATACCCACGGCTCCGTAACGTCCCGTGTTTCGCGAGTCGACCAAGAAAGCGGTTGCTCAACCGCCGGGGGGGTCCCTCGGATGGAGCCGATAGCGTGTCCTCCAAGTCCGACAACCAGGGTCGTTGCGTTCGGGCGGCTTTGCACGCCCGCGCCCTCCGGCGTATCCCTCTGCCTTCACATGTTGCCGCAGGATAAATATTTGACGGCCAAGGTTCCCTCTGATGCCGGCGTCCGGATCGATTCGGCCGCGGGTTGCCGTCTGTACCTGCCGCTCCCCTGACCTGGAATTCCTCCGTCGACTCTGTTAGCTAACACTCCCACACATTTGAAAACAAGCCAGGGGCCGGGGTGGTTAAACATGCACGTCCGAGGCCGGTTGTAGGCACAGAGGCCATCGCCGCGCTACTCCAAACACTGACTGACAGGTGGAAGTGTCACCGAGGTCAGGCGCCGTTTGTCGTCGTCATATCCAGAGGGCACTTGTCGTGCGGCAGTACGCCAAGCTCCTTTCGGGAAAGCTGAGCCGCGCCCCCTCTGGACTGACCTCGGCCGAGACGGCGGTTGATTTTCGTTCACGACGACCTCACAAAGCCCGAGAGAGATGAAACTGGTTCGCCCAGTTCGCGAGCTAGCATGCTATGCTAAATGGTCGGTTAGCTTACCAGCAGACCATCTTTGTGCACTCCGAACGCGATCCGATGCTTTGATCGGATTCTTGGCCGTACGACTTCGGTCTTCGATGCCCCGCACTATCAGGTGCTCCTCGGGAGCGGGCATTAGCCTAGCAACCCTTGACCCCCTCGCAAGGCCAGGCCTCCATTGTCGTCTGGTCGGGTAACATAATCCCCGGAGGGGGACCGAGGCCTCCGCAGGGCCACAGACGCGGCTAAGACAAACAAGCCGATGGGAGGCCCGCAGTATTTAACCTGCTGCTAGTCCTGTTAGCGGGGTCGTTGGGTTCGCCAACCAGTCCCTGTGACCTTTAGCGAATGTCACGATGCCGTGATGCTAGTCTGCGTATGCAAGTGTTGCCTGTTTTGCTCACCCAGGGAGGAGCAAATTGATGTTCTCCTCCCGGCGTCTGCCAGGCAGGTGATTATTATAGAGTGTAGCTCCAGGAGTGGGACTCCCATTAGCGCTCGCAGAACTGCAATTTCGATGTAGTAACTCAAGCTCTCGGAGCGTGTTGTCCCATAATAACATTGCCGCGTTCGTTCGGTTAGCCGAGATGTGTGTCCCACCCGGCGCCGACCACCACGGAGTCACTTCCCATGAGGGAACCCGAGGAGCCCGGCTTAAAGAAACCCAGAAGCTAAGAATCGAGGCACGCTAATCCCGGCCCGGCGCTCAAAGCTGATTTGGCCGTCGCAGCTCAGCCTTGTTTCCCGGAGTCCCGAATGTATATTAGTGGGACAGGGAGCCGGGCAGAACAGCGGGCCGCCTGTTTCCACACACACACACACACACACACGCACACACCAAAACCTCCCCCTCCCCTCCCTCGAGGCAGTCGAGGAGTCCAACCTTGGCATCGCCCCAGGACATGAGGGGCAGCTGTGTTTCTCAGGCGAGCAGCCCTCCTCCCTATTTCCTGCTTCTTCATTCCTTCACTTCTGACTCTTTCCAAAAGCGGCCACACTCGGAGGGGCGGAGGTGCTTCCAACCCCGAGCTTCGCCGCTGACCGTCTTCGGAGAAAAAAAAATGGCGAGGGAGAAGAGAAGGGAGGGCAGCTCAGGCCCGGTGACACTTGTTAGGAGTTGCATAACAAGACATTTACTGGAATCAGGGAGCTGCGGGCCAAAGTCTGGTGCCACTGGTTAGTCAGCGGAACTGTGAGGCACTGTGTGGAGATATGTGGGACACAAGTGTGTGTGTGTGTGTGTGTGTGTGTGTGTGTGTGTGTGTGGAGAAAACCTGGGCCTCATAATTAAAGCCCTGCTACTGGCAGTTGCACAGACATGATGGCAGACAGACAGACAGACAGACAGGGAACATTCCAGCGCACGCTTTTATATCTTCGTTTTTAATTGCGGTGTGAAATTTACCCCCCCGCCCCAAACCGATTAAATCCACAACCATGCTCCGTCGTAAACCGCCGATTTAAAATATCCCTCAAATGTGCCGCGTTTTTTCCAAAGTGCTTTGTTCTCGCCGATGCAGAATGCGCCTGTCCGAGCTTACGCCATCCTCATTACGCGATAATAATAACAAATGATAATAGCAAAATATGAAAAGCCTCCAGCCGCTCCCTCCCAATTATCATTCCACACTGGGGATTTGTGGTTGAATAAATAAATTTAAAAAAAAATTAAAATAATTAATCTAAATGCATATTTATATAAAGATATATATATGCATTTAACAAAGGTAACTGAAGAAATAATAAGTTACAAATCAGTGAACAAATAATTAGATAGGCATGAATAGATAAATAGTGAAAAATCAATAAATAGATAAATAAAGAGAAAAAAATAAGGAAATATATGCATTCATACATATATAACAAAATAAATTGATAAAAGTAAAAAAATAACAATTGATAAATAAATGAATGAGTAGATAAATAAGTAAAGAGATTAAAATGAATGAATAAATCCATACATAACGAAAGGAATAAATGAGTTGATCAAAAATAAGTAAATACGATAAATAATGGAATATATAGAAACAATAAATAGATAAAAATGCATAAATTCGAGCAATATTATGTTTTTTAACCCCTGACCCAGTTTAATATCCAGCAACTCAGAGGCTGCAAAATCCGCGATGCCTCCCGGCCAGCGGCGGCAGACGACGGCCGGTCTATTTCTGGTCTTCGGGTGACTTGGAGGGCCGGCCAATCGATTGATCTGGCAGGGATATTCGCGGCCCGGGCAAATTAAGAGGCTATCGGTTCAGCCGGCCGCAGAAAATGTGATACAGCTGACCGACAAATATGATGTCGGTGGTGATGTAACTGTTCCCAACCACTGATCTAATTGAGCAATAGTGTGAAACTAGAAGCTCCGAGGATTATTTCACAACCTCCAGTGTCACCCTAGCCTCCTCCTCCTCCCCCTCTCGGCAGGAGAGGGGAAATAAATCCTCACGCAATGACCCCCCCTCCTCTCTAAACTCTCCATCCAAAAAGTGATGGGGGGGGGGGCTTGGGGTCATGACTGTCTGCTCAAGGTCACAGGTGGTTTGGCCTCCAGATATTCCTTTTAGCTTTTTATCCAGGGACGTCTTTTAAAAAGCAGGGGGGAAGTGAGGCGGCGCAGCGCTTAGCGCTTCTGCCTCTCAGCAAGAAGGTATCTGGTTGGATCCTGACCTGCGAAGGAGAGGTTGAATGGTTGTATGTCTCTACATGCAGCCATGTGATCAAACGGTCCAGGACGAACACGACCTCTCGCCCAATGACGGTGCAGGATAAGCGGCTCAGATGATGAATAAATGACAACATGTGAGGGGTGGCTCTTAGATAGGGGGCGCTCCAGAAGATTTCAAAACTGCTACAGTGATAATAAATAGCCTGTATATGTATTTAAAAATATGAATATGTTATAAATTACAATTTTCTTTCCATAAAATGTGGGATGGTTTTGATGTTTTTACGGAATAAATTAAATCCAGCAGAGGTTTGTCGGGTTGACGACAAATGGGCTTTGGAACCTTCATGCATCTGCATGAAAGTAAGACGTGCAGAGCGTCATCGGTAAAGAGGATCTCCAGAGGCCGGAGCCGAGCAAACAGATGCCCCTCAGAGGCGGCGAGACTGTTTGTTTGTTTGTTTATTTATTCATAAATTGGGAAAAAGCCCTGGAAAATCCCTGCAGAGCGCCTCTTTCACTTTAATGAACTCGGCGTTCTCGCGTCGAACGCGTCGCCGGGTGTTTCCAGCCGCCGCTGGCGTCATTCAGCCAGGGTTGTGTTTGTCGGGGGCGGCCGCCGCCCTCCGGACGCTCGCCGAATAGAAGGCGGAGCGTCACTCCGACCTGACGTGCCCATTCGGGCCGCTCCGCTGCGGCGTTGACATTCCTGGTCAGGTAAATAAACAGCCACCCAGGATGAGTCAGAGGTTTTCAATTTTTTTCCTTTCAGACCGAGGGCTGGGTAGTAGTAGGCCCGCGCCATGTGACCCACTGTTTTTGGCAGCGGGTTTGCCCGGGCACGCCAGTTTGCTTCGAGTGAAAAACGCGGCGCTGCTCCGTCCGCCCGCCTCGGCGACAGGCGAGGCTGAGAAGCTGTCGGGCTCCCCGGGTTCGTTGTTCGATAAGATCATCCGTGCTCGTTGAATTTGTGAAAATCAAAAAAAAAATCCTGGTTTCTTATAAGTTCCCACTGTGTGTGTGCAGCTATCTTTGGCCCAGTTTGGTGTTTGAAAACATCCCGGGGATATTTGGACAAAGTTTGTGTGCACGTTAACCTAGCAACCGGATAAACCTGGCGGATCCAGGGTGAATTTCCGCAGAACGTTGCATGGCTATCGGCGCCGCCGCGATGAGGAGCGGCGACACCCTGCAGTAGTTTTTTTCCGTAAGAACAACACGGCCATCGCCACCAGAGGACACGTCTGCCGCGACTCGTGTCGGTGTCATGGAGCCTCCCGTTTGTATTGTGCAGAACATCCCGCCCCGCGGGTTGGTCGTGTCACAACGTGAAGTCAGCGACAGGAAATCAGAACGTTTTCGCCGAGCGCGCTCTTCTTCGCAAAGTTCATTACCCCCTCCCACGCGTCTCATGCTGATTTAGGTCACGGACACGTTCCACCATGTCAATGAAGATGTTCCGCTTCCTTCTGCGCATCTCAAGCTAACCCTCTACTTTGCATACTTACATCCACGTGTATTCCAGCGCCATCTTTACCCTACCCGTTATCCAGGTGACGGCCTCACTTCTCAAAAAGGTCAATTTAATTTCTGAAGATGTCGGCAGCGCGGCCAACAGGATTGGAACGGGAGCAACGGTTTGCTCGGCAACGTATACCAGCGTGGAACTGAGCAGTCGGGATTCCCTAATGTGAACTTAAGCGACGATTCGCTTCTTTACCAAACTTGGGGGAAAAAAGTGATTGCGTGTGATATCTTAACACTTGAGATAAGCTGTTTTTGTGGCACCATCCCGCGATTGAATGGAGGTCAAGTGCGGTTGTGGTGCGACGGGCAGGACCGGCTGCCTGGGAATGCATTATGTCAATAACTACCCCTGCTAATATAGCTTTAACACGCTGTGTGTGTGTGTATGTGTGTGTGTGTGAGCGTGTGTGTGTGTGTGTGTGTGTGTGTGTTTGAACTGGCTGCAAACACACCGGCCACCGGGTTGAGTAACACTATTATGGCCCCTGCTGACTGCCGAGGGCCCCAAACCACAGGCAGTACCCAGATCCACATTGTTGCGCAGCTCCCGCCCTAAAGCGATTATGCGCGGTGCCTGTCAGACTGGCCCGGCTTTATCACACATGCTCTCGGTCGTCTGTCACATGTCGAGGCTCAAACGGGCGGACGGTTCGAAATTGCCCTACTTGGGGGTTCCTCATTTTCTGTCGTCACGGTTACTGATGGTTGTTTTTGCGGGGGTCGAAACCCCCCAACCTCCATGGTAACCGGGAGTAGCCTGGCACTGGCGATGCAACCCTCGGGTACTGTCTGTCTCCGCTCCTTCGTCACCGCCTTCGAGGGGGGTTCGGCCCTCGCTCAGAATTAGCCCCTAAATGCATTTCGCTGCAGCCGATTAGCGGAGGGTTGGCGACAGGCTGATGTAAACAACCTCTGAGGCTTGGATAAAATCAGTTGATGTACTCGTATCCCTGGAATGGCCCTGTATCCTTCAGATTTGCTGCGGTCTCCAGACGCCACCTTTGAGTTTCAAGGTCTCCTCATGAAGCCTTGGTCGCCCTCTTGGAAACAAAGGCGCGACCATCTGGTGGGTTAAATGCGCCTCCTGCGGTTGGTGCCATTCAAAAACCACGCAAGGCAAACATCAATCTTGGTTGCCAACACCCGCACTCTTTCTGTCCGATCCCGATTATTCCAGTTTTACGCCGCATTCAGATTCGTGCCTGACTTGAAAAACACGACTCAATGCTCTACGGAGGGTTCGGTCTAAACCGCTGACTCTTCGAGTGCCGAGTCGATGACCACCCGGACCCCTCCCTGAGACTGGGATGGCAAGTCCAGATCCTGATGCCCTCATTTGGTGTAACGTTCAATGTCAACCGTCCCCAACAAACATGTGACTCTCTATTTATTATTGGAAATCTCAATTTAAGAAATGAAACGCATTTTCAGCTTACCTATCGCACTCTAACACAAGGTGCTTCACTTAGCTTAGCAACGCACACTGTGTACACTGCGCCATCAGTACATCCCGTCATATGTCAAGTTTCATGACAAGCAAGAATATGTCCTCAGCTGTGGTCACAAATTCAGGACGAAGGGAGAAGGAAGATGGCAGGTGCTAGCTTAACCCAGAGGATGCTGTGACGTTCCGGGTCCATCGCCTAGCGACGAGTTACGGTGGCTAACTTTTGCATCTTCGCCAGCAACAGCGCTTCCGCCTGTGTGAGTCTGACGATGAGGAGGAGGTCTAAAGATATTTCAAAAAAGCACAAACCTACGAAAGAATAAGAATTCACGAAAAACAAAACCGATTTCACGGGTTCACATAAAAGCTTGAATCCCCTCCCGCGGGACATCCACGCAGTGAATGGAACTCTTTGTTAGCAGCTCACATCACACACTCGGAGTTGGCCGGCGGATCGCTAGCTCACAGGACTGCAAGTGGGGGAAGCCGGGGGACGGCCGGCGGCGAACGCCGAACACCGTTGCGACGACAACAGCCCTCGCTGAACGTAGATGCTCGCTAACGCTAACGCTAAAGCAGCCGAGCTAGCAGCAACCTTTAAGGCTAATTTATGCTGAATGCTTGGTAAGCAAACAGACAGAGGCGTCTGCCCGTCCTCTGCGTTCACTTCCTACTTAATTCTGTACGTTTTCTGTACGTAGCCAAACGCAGCATACGGAGCAGAAGTCGTGGGGGGGCAGTGTGCTCGAGTGCAACCAAAGACAGGAGCAGAGAAGAAGAAGACAACATGGCGTCAGTATAGCCAGGGGGAAGAATTCCGTCCATAAGCCGCCATGTTTTTAATGGCTGGCGCACAGACCAAACAATGTTTTTGTTTTGTCTGAAACAGATCATCGAACTTGGAAGTTTACTCCGGACTCAGCACTGCTTCCGAGTGGACACATCGCTTGACGAACACGGCGATATAAAAGCACCCAAGTGAAAGATGTGGCTAATGATGTTCGGAACAGATGTACTTATTTGTGTACTTAGCATTAGCATAAATGAGCCTTTAGCATGAGCATTGTGTTCTGACCAGGGCTGCGCAGTTAGCGTTAGCCAGAAGGAGCACCATCCCGGCATAGAACTGATGCATGTGTTCGCTCCACATTTATTTTTTTTTATTGCTGTTACATCTTTTAAATGCAGGGCTTAAACAGGATGCTGCTAATTCCCGTCTGTCCCCCGGCCCGTGGTGCACAATCAGCCCAACCCTATGCGTGTCCATCCTTTTTCCACGCATCATCATGTTGTAGACGCGGCCATGCTGGCCGGCCGCGCCGCTCCCAACACAAACGTATGCAGTGTACGGTGGTGTGTGTCGCTGATGCGCCTGCGGGGGCCACATGGTCACGCGTAAACGGGGTGGGGGGTGTAAAAATAGATCGGCCGCTTAAAAATAGAGATCTGTGGTGCGGGTCCCACGTGGAGGCGTGTGGCTCCCGTGGTCAGTGCAGCAGCTCAAGTTGATTACACTGGAAATTGCCGGCGGCCATGTTAAAGCGTTCTGATCTTCAGAACAAGAACCACTAAAAATGTCAATTTTCATTTTGTCAGTTGAAGGATCTCACCGGACAACAACCAACAAACTAACTGAACATGTGACCAGAGGTCATCTCAAGACCAACCTAGAAAAACTTCATTATCCATCGCACTTATCCAGCATTCAGGGTCGCGGGGGTGCCGGAGCATGGGCGAGAGGCGGGTTCCCCCTGGACCAATCACATGGCCACATACAGAGACGTGCAACCATTCACTCACTCATGTGTCATCTATAGAGACACAACCATTCGCTCATTCACTCATCATACAGACATACAGCCATTCACTTATTCACAAGTAGAGAGACATCAAACATTCACTTATTCACACATCATGTAGACATGCAAGCATTCACTCATTCATGTGTCATATAAAAACATGCAAGCATTCACTCATTCATGTGACAAATATACAGACAGACCACCATTCACCCTCTCAGTCATGCATCTTGTAGACATGCAGCCATTCACCGGTCACATAAAGGAAAAAACACATCTTACTTACGTCATTCACACATTATACAGAGACGTACAACGATTTAACGAAGCGCCGCCGGCCCCATTAAAAGTTATTGCTCCTATTTGGTTATTCAGTCGTAATTAAGACACTGATTTGTCCTTTCATAAAGATAACGCTCAGCTGTTAGAGAGACTTTGCAGGGAAAATGCTTTTATTAGGACGTGTTAACAGCGCTGGCTGTCCCTTTCATAGAAACGAATGAGGAGCAGCTACTGTGGAGACACCTTTTAATACGAGACTCCCACACACACACACACACACACACACACACACACACACACACGCACGCGCGCACACACACACACAAATCTACTGAAGGCGCCTCCGGTGGAGATAAGTTGTTAGCGCTGCTGATTTAACCCAGCGCTTTTCTCTGCAGCCCCGTCTACCTCTGCCGGGGGACGATTGATGGTCCCGATTCTTCGTGACGTGACGGACTCGGCTGGCTTTTCAAATGAAGAATAAAAATAAATGGTAGGAGCGGCTCGGTGTGATGTGGCCCCGCCCCCGCCAGTCCACCGCCACCTGTTTGTACTGTTAGCTTAGCATCAATATATCCTCGCTGATTAATTTCACGCACGAGACGACGTGGTTCTCACCCTTATTTGTGTTCCCCGGGCGGCCCCTGGACGCCTGCAACCAGGGTGAAACCCTGCAACGACGGAGAACCACATGATTGGACGAGCAGAAAAACAATGAATCCGGTTGAAGTGGACAGTTTCTTTCAACACTCTGCCGTTGGATCGGATCCTCGCGCGGCGCATTTGGCGATAAATTGATTTTGCTGCGCGCCCAGCCTCCGGCAACAAACCGTCGCTGTCATTTCCTTTTCATAACGAGCTTTGGGAGACGATGACAAAAAAAAAAATTGAGAACTTGTTTTCTGATAATGACGGTTTTTCGTGCAGCTGTCCAGAGGGTGTGTTGCGAAGAAGCAGGTTCCAGGCCCAGGATCCACCCCGACGCTAAACACACTGTCAGCCATGTAAATGAAGCGTTGCATAAATCTGCACCGGGGTGTTTGTAGCATGCAGGCCGACACACACACTCACACACACACACACACACACACACACACACACACACACACACACACACACACACGAGACGTCAACTCTGAACAGAAAGCCCTCGCGGTCCTCTCTGCTGGCTC
>CAAKHD010010112.1:36886-53341 GCA_901007705.1 Fistularia tabacaria
ACACACACACACACACACACACATACACACACACACACACACACACACACACACACACACACACACACACACACACACACACGATACATCACACTTATTCAGCTCAATGAATTTTTCATGGCCGTGGATATTTTCCTTGTTAATGTTGTTTTTTAAAGTGGCTGGCCGGGCAGTTGGAAAATCAATTTCAACGGCAGGGTGTTAGTGTGTGTGTGTGTGTGTGTGTGTGTGTGGATAGTGAAAAGAAATTCCCTTCTTCCTGTAAAGCAAACCATCTGTGAAATCCCCCTGATAGGCCCGGATGAAATACACCTCTCCGCGGCACGTCGCATTCCTGGAATTCTACGCCGAACGGGAACATGTTTCCTCTGTTACGCCGTCGCGCAGCAAAAATGAACCGCAAGAGAAACGGAAAACGATACCGATGCGAGGTTCCACGCCGTTCAAAAGGAAGGGGAAATCCGCTCGAGGGGGGCACCGCATGCGTCACCGGGGGGCCAAAGATGGAATTGAACCCCCCAGACCTGGACGCTCTTAAGCACTCACAACCGATCCATGCACAAATTTAAGACTCCTCGGTTCGCCCGATGTTTTTCTTTTGTTTTTGGAATGTCGGAGGTAACTGGAGAACGTGGAACATGTGTCATCCTGACTCCTTAGGTGATGTTTGGGATGGATTTGACTCAAGAGACCCACTCGGGGATGGAAGGGCTGCGGGCAGAAGTCGCCAGGGAGGGCAGGAGGAGGTCGAGGGTTCCCACCTTCCCTGACATTACCTTTCAGTGTCACTCGGTCGATGTTGAAGTGGGTAGATATTTAGTAGATGAGGCTCTATGGCACTCAGGACGGTAGACACCACTCCCGACCTGGAAGGTGCGGATGTTCCAAGCCCCCATAATGAAGGATTTTTGGTCGAGAGAGCAGATTGGCGATGGTTGACTTGTCGTCGTCGTGTTCTGACAATTTAGTCCCCAAGCCGCGGTATGCTGGCTAGACGGGTTTGTCGCGTCCGATGTTTACCCCTTCTTTTCCAGGGACCTCCCCAGTGCAGGTTGAGCCACGAGGGTTCCTAAAAAAGTCCGGCCTATGTCGCAAGTCCAGCTGCCGAACTCCGACGTCACGGCAAGGTCATTGGAGACTGACAATCTAAGACCCGCCGGTGGTCACGGGCGATCAAGGTCTTCCGCCGAAGGTGCTTTCGCCATCGGGCTTTGAATGACGTCAGACCAGTCCGGCAAAGAAGGAAGGCTAGAAGAAACAAAGATGTATACCAGTCGCCGAGGGAACTTTTTTTTGTGGAAACATGCCTCGGGGTGAACCTCCTGACGGCATCGCTCTTGGAATCATGAGAACACTCAAGCCCTTCTGCAATGACAAGGTGCAACCACCAGAGCTTGAGTTTAAAAATTCCCTTTCATTAAACATTGGGGTTTGACAGGCATACATTCAGCGAGAACACATAAAGATCTCGGTACTTCTCAGTGGCAGGGGATCAGCTTAGAATGAGAAAATTAACTGGTCATGGTTGTTTACAGAACATAAAATGCCTCCTGTCGCCCAGGTAGAAATGAATTCCCCCAAGTTGACGGTTAACGAAAATAAATCAAATTCCACCTTTAGGCGAGTCTTAATCAGTGCTGGACCGTCACTGGACTGTCGTCCCTTCATTGCGGGTCTTTGTTATTCATCAAAAAGTTCAGCATAACATATCTTCTTGCTGGCCTTCGAATAATGTGGACCAAAAGTGAAGGACAAAAGGACTCAGTGGAGAAAGGCTAAAGTAGTCTAATGTAATTGATCAATTTTAAAAAATGATTTAAAACATTTTTAAAATATGGAATAATAAAAATATACATATAAGGGGTTGGACCCCAATAAAAAATAATCTAATTGATTGGAGGGCCTGTCATAATCAGAATTTACTTTTTTTTTGTTTGATTGAATGAATATAAAAACTACATTTTTGTTTGGGGTTTTTTCCCCCGCATCACAGACCAACACATGAGTGCAGAAACATGTCTGTGTCTCTTCATCATGACCTGCCCTTCCATCCCCATTCAGCTGCTGGACTTGGCCCTGATCCCCTACCGCGGAGAAGAGGGTGGTCGGCAGTCCACAGTGATCGATTTCTATTGTGGTCTTGGACATTTTGAATTTGAGCCCCAAAAAGCTTGTTTCACCAATGCTGTTGTCTTTCGTTGCAAAGTAAACGTTAGCAAGCTGCTAGCTCCAACATGTTTAGCGTTGAGGTGCTTACAGAAGGTGGAGGTGCTCCTTCCACATTGAGCGCAAACAACGGTAGTTTTTGTTACCACTCCAATCTGGAAGTATAAACATGCTAACATGCTATCACGACATGCGTCAATGTAATTTGTCCCCCTGGAAGTGATGCAATAAGAAAACGTTCCACGTTCCAACATTTAAAATGTGTTCAAAGCATTATTTCTCCGTAATTAATTAATAAAAATTGACACCTTAAAGTTCCGGCCCTAATATAGTTTGATAATAATTTGCTATTAATATGCTGCTCATACCAATTTTATGTAAATATGTCACACATATACAGATATACACACACATACACACACGCATATAATTGTTTTACCACTTTGTCACTTTTATTGTTTTTATCATAATTATTTGTGTGTTTTGCATTTATGTCTGTACGGTGTCATTGAGTGTCGAGCAAGTCGCCTTCAAAATATCAAATGCATTATTGTTAAAATTATATGTCCAGTAAAACCAAATGCCTAAAACATTTCCAAACATTTTACTTTTCTTGATTTGCAGACAACAGTAGTCGAAGATCATCAGGTCCTTTTCCGAAGCTTAAATAGCTCTAATACTTATTCTGCCGTTTCACTGTGAAGCCGTCATTTCCGTATTTGTTGACTATTATTTACACGACACGCGTTGAATTTGCGCGCACTAACTCAGTAGCAGCTTGTCTTGACGGGGAAGGAATTATCACATGATGTCGGGTGCAGCCTGCTGTGGAATTTAATTACGCTGGAAACCCGTGCACATTAAAAACCAAGCGTGTGCACGTGGTTCGGATGGTGCTGTCGAAGAGGGGATGATGCCCGCTTCACACACACACACACACACACACACACACACACACACACAACCACTTACAAGCAAAACCTCTCTGAAAAGCATGAATCCTTTGAATCCAAGGCTTTCAAAAGTTACAAAACAAAGAAAGTGAGACTGGAGTGCGATGTGGAGAGACGTCTCTCTTCTCTCTCCTAACTGACAATTACTACAAAGTCCGCCTGTCCAATTTTTCATTTTTTATTTCCCTTTTTGTTGCTCAAATTCAGCAAGTTAGCTCCTTTGTATAGCATAATGCCTGTGCAAATTGATAGACCTAGAAAGGAAAAAAAACATATATATATATATATATATATATATTTAGAAAGAGAGAAAGAGAGAGATACATAGATAGATGGATATGTAGGTATGAATATACATAAATATATATATATATTTCTTTTCTTTTAATGAAATATGGATCTGGCTCTGAAGAGGCCTGACAAAAGAATTCTTAAATAATATAAATAATTTAATAATCCATAGACTTCAAGTCGGAAGTGGAAACATGGAGCCTTCGGGTCAAACGCACATAAAAAAAAAACATATATATATATATATATTCATTTCTTTATTTTAAATTTTTAATGAGATTTTCACTATAACCTAAAAAAAACTGTATCACTGTATCTATGCATGAACTGGGGGTTATCTTTAATATGAGAGTACAATGTAAACGGTCTCTGCTGATACAGTGCTCTCAACACTTCGCAGTTAATGCATAATAAATAAACAATTGTAAATCATGATAATGAATCATTTATTCGCAATTAAATGTAAATGGTCTCAACTCACACCTCGCGGTTTCAAAGCGCTCAACACTGGATTACAGCCGACGGCTGCAGAAGCTGCCGTGCAAAATCGCTAACTTGAGCCACTGCTAGCAACTACACGTTCAAAGTCTTGCCCGAGGGTACTCCAGCAGGCAGACGGCAGGAGCAGAGGATCGAACCGCTGGCCCCCCGATTGGACGCCCGCCCTACCCTCCGAGCGACAGCTGTTCCTTAAATTGTCGAACGATCGTACAAGTTTTCTGCACGATGGCAGTAAATTGCTCCTGTACTGTTTTGGCGCGCGGAGGTCTGTTGCTCGCATCAGACAGGAGGCCTCTTGCACGAGGCGCGACGGATGCTGAGGCTGCACAAGTCCTGACTTGGCAGCAAGCTGGCACTCGGAGCGACGGCCAGTTGGAAAACACAAAAACCTAGTGTTGTAACTTCATCGCTCAGCTGCTCGGTCTTTTAGAGAGAGCTGCCGCTCCGGTGCGGCCAAAACACATCATTTAGTTCTAGTGGGAGTTTGATGCAGTGATTTATATACCCGTCTTCCTGAAGTCTAGTATTCAGCAGCAGGCCTGTTAGGTTTATTACATCTGGGTCTGTGTGGATGGAAACAAAAAAAAAAAAAAAAAAAAAAAGAGAAAAGAAAAGTCCTCTGTGGAGCGTTTTGGCAGAGGAGATGCACAGAAGTACAGCCAATATGAAAAACAATGCCCGTCCAAAGACACAGTGCTATTACTGTAAGTTGCTTTACTTATCCTATACAAATCAATTGAAATTGACATTTCCAGGATTTTCAGTCACACATTAATCCGCCTTTTTCACAGTGATACAACAATTATTTGGAAAAAATGTTTGCAAAGGCCATTTCATCTGTCATCTCAAATCATCGAAGTTCTATTGATTTTTTTTATCATTATTATATATACATATATATATATATATATATATATACATACATACATACATACATACATACATATATATATATATATATATATATCATCATTACTGCAGGTTTCTTAACATATATGACTTGGAAATCTCTTTTTTGAAAAACACAAATAAAATAGAATAGAATAGAATAGAATAGAATAGAATATATACATAGATATACACACACACACACACACACATATATATATGTACAACCACACATACATGCATATCTATACATACATACATACATATAGATATGTAGATATACATACATAATATAATATTATAAAATGTATACATATATAATATTATATATCAAATATGAGTATGAGAAGAATGAGCAGAACGATTTTTTGTGACAGTTGAAAACATAACCCACGAGTGTTATCCCACCAGTATTTCTCGTATTTAAGTTTCGGGCGTACGTTTCTCATTTGCCTGAATATTTGCCTGACAAAAAAAAAAATGGGCCTTTTTGCAAGCAGCTCATGTAAACGTTTAAGAAAAACAACCCGCCAATCTGGTCTGACGCTCACGGCTTCACCTTGGAAGGAACAACTCGCAATTGGAAATATCAGGGTATCATAAACATGAACAGCAAATAAATTAAAAGATATTAAGTGAAAACAACAAAATATAATGCAATGAAAACAAACCCATTAGCAGTAAGAATTCTAATACAATGCAATCATTTAAAGATTGAATGATTGATATATATGTATATACTATATTTATGTAGTTTTTTTGTGCATAACTTCATTTGTTTATGCGTCTTTGCATTTTATGTTAGTTGGAAGTTGGAAACCTGCTGGTTTAATTTATAATACTCCTGTAGCAAATGTGCTATGTATATACACTCACATATAATTTTGGCTGTTAACTCTTGAAATGTGTGTCCCAATGCAAATGCACGATTGAAAAAGTATCATAACATAAAGAAAGGTAAAATAAAAAAATGGAAGTTGGAAAAAAATTAAATGTATAGATACATATTTTATATATTCATTGACTGATAAGAAAAGCTTTATATAGTTCTCTTGTTATATGCAATAATTTACTTTGAAAAAGCATTATGTATATGGTAAATCAAGACAGAAATGATGATCTTAAAACCAACTATATTGCTGTAGACTCATCTCTTTAAAGAGAACTTGCAAAGTACTTACTAATGTAAAACTATTATGAGGAGTGCTGTAGAAGGAGAGTGTATTCTAGTTATTTGTCCATCAGGGCTGGATCTCCAAGGCTAAAATAAGAATAAGAAAATAAGGGACACAATGAATCGTTAGTTAGAATAAACCTGAGCTGCGTGCATGCAGAGTTCCCTTTCTTATATATATACATATATACATACATATATATAAATATACATATATACACATATATATAAATATCTTTATCTCACGCATACATAGACTGCATAGACTGGCTCGAGTCTCCTTTTTGTCTACCCGAAGAACTTCTGACGGTCTGAATGTGCAGTCATAGCCAGGCTGCAAGCACTATCTTATCATATCGTTGCATTACGTTACATCACTTGGCTGAACCTTTTGTCCAGAGTCGCTCTCGACAGCGCGTTTCATCACCGGTACCAAGTGTGAGTCGGAGTCCTGTATACCAACAAGCTGTGCGGTGCCTTTTATTTTATTTTTATTCTTTGATTCGAGATGAGACGGCGCATCCGGCTGATTAAAGGACTTCCTGTCAGACGTGACATGGGAATGTTTTTAACTTGTCAACTTTAGGATTATATATGCGCTCCCTGCCTGGACTCTCCGTTTCGGTCAACGGTTTTTCGTCAGCGTCACGCCGAATTGTTGTCTCCGCCAGATGGCCCAGATGAGAATCCCTATCCAACCTCGGGCGACGTCGGGCTGTTACGTCCGCTCACCGGCCAGGGCTCGTACCAAGAAGTGACATCCGGTCCTGGTCGGAAAAAGGTGTGCATGTGTTCGGACGTGTCAGATTGTCCGGTATGATCACGCACAAAGATACATTTTTCCGCCATTCTGTTGGCATCCCTGAGACGGAAACAACAACGGATCTTGTCCTGAATTTGCCGTGGACAGCTTTACGTTGCAGCCCTCGTGGTGATCTTTCCCTCCACTGGGCTGGAACATCATCAGCCGCCCCTTTTTTCCTCATAATCGCTGAAATAACACCGCTAAATAAAGTACTTGAACCGAGTTTACTGCAGGCTCGGGACTGAAAATAAATAAGCATATAAGGCGGCGCAGAAACGGCGATGCTGTATGGTTTGGAGGCAGTGGCATTTGGGGGAAAGACAGGAAGCAGAGCGGAGGTGAAGATGTTGAGGGTTCTATTTGGGGATGAGGACATGATCGGAAATTAGTCCACCAGAGGGACACCCTTAGATGTTTTGGAGATAAAGTCAGACTTCAATGAATCGGGCATGTACAGAAGAGGGGTAGCGTAAAAGGATGCTGAGGTTGGAACTGTCAGGTAGGAGGACAACAGGAAGACCAGGGAGCAGATTAATGGATGACGTAAGAGAGGACATGAGGGTAGCTGGTGTGACAGAAGAGGACAGGGTTTGAAAGAGGATGAGGATTGGCCGAGGTGACCCCCGAGGGGAGCAGCCGAAACGAATAAAAAAATATCAAGATGAATGTTTAAAATGAATTCATTTTAAATGTTACCACACTATCAACAATAACTTTACTATGTTCGACTTGGTACCAATGTTCTGCCTATCCTCTTGACAACACTCACCAACCCCTGTGTGATTTAAATTCCCCTTCGAATCGTTCAAATCCGTTCAATCCAAAACAAGGAACTATTCATGTCGTGAGAACCTCCACAGACACAAACTTTTCAGTCATTTCATTCAATCATGACATATGATGCGAACGATGGGCCCATCTGTACCCTCAAACAACCAGGAAAAATTCACCACCAGAACCAGGCCCCGGTAACTTCCACATGAGCCTCGGTTCATGTTATCCAACTGGTTTCACTCCCTTGTCTGACTTTACCTTTTCACATTCCAATCCAGGTAATCCCCAAAAGTTGCTCCTTTATCGCAAACGAACGACACCCTGATTAGCTTAACAATCCCCTTAGACCTAGTTTTTGCCGATCAACTCATCAACCGATCAACTCCACAGACATGACGTGTATCTTGCACTCAAAGCTATCAGTCACCAGTCGCTCTCAGTTTCGGGTCTCCTATGAACCCACTGCACGTTTTTGGAGAACCCGGCGTGAACCCACGCAGACACAGGAAGTACACGGAACATAATGAAATCCAACCGGGGGGGGGGGACATTTTTAATTTGAGGCAGATGCGCTAACTACGGTACCATCGGATCAAAACAAGTTCCAAGGATTCATTTATAGGCGGTGAATACGCGATGGTGACCCAGAATCTAAGAAAACACGATGAGGCAACCTGCTGCTCTCTCGCGCTGACACGAAAAAGCGACCTGTCCACAGATCGGCAGGTTAATTAACAAAGCTGACTGGCCCGTTGACACGCACGACCTTATCAGTCGCGGAGTCCGTCCGACAAATTCTTAACAAGGCGTTCTCACAGCGGGGCGACACGGGGCTTGCTCTCTCAGCTATAACCTCTCCGGATGTGCGCAGGTACGTCGAGAGGGCATTAAAAATGGATGTAAACAGGAAGGGAACAATGTCACCCCTGGCCCGATTCAAAGAGCCGACCAAACCGCTGTCCCAGGCGCTCACAACAAACAAACCGTCGGTGCAATCTTCGGCTGCTCCCCTCCGTGATGTCCCTACCACGTACAGGCCCTGTCTTCTCCACCAGTTTTATTCCCTTTGACTCCTGCGTCTACCCCTTTTGACACCATCTCCGCCTCTGTCGCAGAACCGGGTGTTGAGAGATCTGACATGACAGCGGGGATACATTTTTGGAATAGAGACACAGCGTTTTTTGCTTTGTTTTTTTTTTCCGCCTCCCTTGAAATGTGATGCATTTGCTCGCCGGCCTCTAAATGAAAAACGCCTTTCCGCTTCTGTGATTCTTTAAACGTTCAATCCAAGGACACATATGATCGCAACATGGCAGTTTCCTCTGTTCGGGTGTTCACCAAATTCCTACATCTATATATTTTTACAACTGATGTCTTTTTTTTTCTGGAAATGATTCATCCCCCCTCATCCATTTTTTTTCTTGACTGATTGGTGCAGGTGATGATGAGTTAATGAGGTCGAAGAATTTGGAAAAGTCAAATTGGGGATATATGGATTTAAGGTTCGCGCAGCTCACACGGGCATTTGGTGAATCCTTGTCAAAATCTTCTTGTCCTGGCAAGTGAACTGGTATTTCTTGAAAAAGTTTCACCCCTTCATCCAAGAGGCGTCTTCAGTTCTGATGGCCTGTTGGGAGTTTCCTAATATAACTGCTAGGGTTGTGGGCGGGTCTCGGTTGCGATGGCTTGTTATGCATTCGAGGGAGTTGATGGGCAGAAACTAGGTCGAACAGGGTTGTTATGCTAACGGTGTCGTTAGGTGGGGACAATAGATCAACTTCTGGTGATTTACATGGATTGGAAAGTGAAAAGGGGATTTTTTTCATTTATTTATTTTTGTTATTATATTATTTTTATATTTCTCATTTTTATATGATTTCTAATAGATATTTTTAGATTTATCATTTTTTTATATTATTTCTAATTTTTATCATTTCTATATTTAGTATTATTTTTGTTATTTTATTATGCTTTTATTAATCCCTTGCGGGAAATTCATCTGTGCATTTCTATGTAATTTTGACATAACAAATGTAAATTGTGAAAATTGTCTGGTCACCTGTAAATTTACCGATATAATGGGTCACCTCAGTCATCACTGCAAAAGTAGTTAACCCTGCTGATTTTGTCAGGAGTCGCCATTTGGTTCACCCTAACAGCACACAGGCAAATATAATTTGCCGAGCAAAGTATATTTGTTATATTTGTCCGGTCGGCCCGTCTCATAGAGAAAACTCTGACTCCTGTGTTTGTGTGTTTACTGCTATTGCCTAAAATTACACACACAGGTCAGATAACAAGAGCTAATTTTAGATCCTGTGCAAATGCGGATATTCGTTCAATGTTGCTGGACCCGGTCTTCACTTACAAGAAATAGGTTACACGAAGTACCACAAACAAAAAGTCGATAGTTCATCGGCTCGTGCAAAATCTGATTAACAAATCCTTCATTTTCTTAGTTCACTGCCGTTGACGATGACCACCTGAGTGACTGTGTCCGCTCTTTGACTCCAGTTAACTTTGTCCAAGTACGAGTTAAAAAGGAGTGTGCTCTCATTGGGTTAAGGTTAATAAACAAATGCATTCTTTGACAAGTATGTTAGAAAAGACTTGTCAAGATTGATTGAATAAGTTCGGTCAAGTGTTTCCATTTCCCATCGTGGCTAAAAAAGGAAAAAAGATCCAGAGATGACCCTTTTTTTGTATGGGTCATAAACAACACCCAAAACATACGACCATGGAGTACTGAAATACAGCATGTTCAGTCTTTGGTTTTCCTTCGCCAAATGCCTCGCTGTCCAGCTCAGCTTCTTTACCTCCTGCATGTCTGAATTTCTTCATCATTTGATTGTGTGCTTTCACAAGAAGCGATGCAAGGATTGTAAGCAATGCCATTTCTAAGCTGCGCACGCGCAATTGTGTGCAGCTAACACGATCTTAACACACAGGAAATTGGTGCTGTCGAACCTGAATTGAAAATAAAATTAAACACATTGCAATAGAGCAGGGGTGTCAAAACTGGGACAAAGTCGTGGGCCAACAGTGATATTTATTGAAAAAAAAAATCTTTGTCCAGATTTAACAAAAAACTTTTCATATGGACCCAAACAAGTTTTGCTTAAAAACTGAATATAGAACAAGCAAAGCTTAAAACTATATATTTCAATTGCACACATGCAAAATCAAAATTCAAACAAAAAAACATCAATGGCATTCATTTCTTAAAAAAAAAAAAGATAAATAAAAATAATATGCATTTTATTTGCAGCCTTCTGAATTTAATTTCAACAGTAACCTTTTTCCACAGGCAGATAATTTATGTAAAAAATAAAATAACTGTTTTCGGCTTTTTTTTTTGCCAATTTTCAGAGCGGTAGCATGGTGCCAGCATTAGCATAAGATCTCTATGACGACTGTCAGCAGAGGAGAGGGCGTTTATGGATACTGTCGTGATTTTCGCGTCAAGACACTAGCAGAGCATTCTGGGATTTGTCGTATTAGTGGTACATGCGCTGTAGGCCAGCTCTAATAGTCATTTGGTATGGCTTCCCGGGCCAGATATAATTACACTCGGCCAGAGTTTGACAGTCATGACTTAGAGAGTGACAGTTGGCCGGTCAGCCAATGATATGATGCGGTTTATACACGTAGTCACGCAGCTAACCAACGTTATCGATAGCGTCCCCATGTGACGCCACCGGTGTCCTGCAAAACGGCGCAGCCGCAATGGTGTTCGTTAGTTAACCCCTCACAATAATGCCGAGACAAACGGGCTGTGACACAACCACCAGCCACGCCAAAGTGAAAAAGAAATGCGGTTCTTATAGGATTGATTGGCTGTCGGAGAACGTGCAAACAGAGGGAAAAAAAAAAAAAAAAAAAAGGTGAAACTGGGTGGGATTTTCTCTTTTTTCGAGTGAGTAAAAAGTCTGCTCCGCGAAAAAAAAAAACTTGCTGCGAAGCCAAAGTAGCCAGAGAGTTTTTCGGAGGGAGAAGTCGGGACAGAACGGAAGCTGGACGACCACAAACGTCACATTCAGCACAAAAGTCATTTAAATGCGAATGGAATTATAGGAAAATGCAGGATGGGAATGAGGATCGAAGTTTTTTCAAAATAGGAATTCATAGACCTCTCAGTTTGGTTGGCAGTTCCTGTTAAGCCATAATTAAAAAAGCATATTTATACTTCCAATGGTGTTAAACTACACAGATCATAATTGGTCTTTTTAATTGGAAGTGAACTAAATTACTTAAATATAAGCAATCTAATGGAAATTACTGCTGTAAAATGTTTCTTTTAATAAACCGTGTAACCTGGACGGATGTGATACTAGCGTTGACCACAGTCCACACGCCTGATGTTGCTCATGGGGAGTTCATGTGTTTGCCCAGACACATAAAAAATTAGAGGGAACATTGGTAGGGGGGAGTCATGATTTTCCTTAAAAAAAACAAAAAAAAAACATTACTGAGTGACAGTTTGAAACAAAAAAAAAATCACACAAAAAAGTACTCAAAAAAAAGAAGACAATTTTTGTTTTATAAAGAACAGAAAAAGAAAAATTGCATAAAGTTTCAAACACAAATATTCTTCCTCAGTTGCTCATCAAAATATGTTTAACAAACAAATTATTGTGGCTCCATTTTTAAACAGAATGATCATCTGATTTTTCCCTCTTTTTTTACATTTCATTTCTTTTTTTTGGCACATCTCCTGTTCAATATAAAATTCCCTTCCAACTTTAACATTAACATTGTCTTCAATGTGTTTTAAGAGAGGGCCCAAAGATAAGATACCCTTAAACAATAATTATAGATATGGAACTCAACACCGATGGTCAGAAAGTTTTAAGTATCCACTACATACAGGGGAGGAAGAATTTGACATAGAGAGCAAACAGAATGCAAACAAAAACAAGGACAGAACCACCCGACATAGAAGAAAAACATCCCTATAAACAAGGTCTGACATCAAAATCCTCATTTAGAGCTTGTGGGGTTGGTGTTCCAGAATGATTCCCATTTTAAGAGGATGGAGTTTAGGTCACCCCCTCTGGACCTAAACTCTATCCTAAAAACGGCATTTGTTAAACAGATTTCAATAAGCATCTGAGGAAGAACATTCGTGTTCGAAACGTTATGCAAGACTTTTTTTTTTCCCTGTTCTTTATGTAAAATAAGTTATCTTTTTCTGGAGCACTTTTTTGTTTCAAACCGTTATGAAAGCTGGTTTTATGTCATAAAACCAGCTTTCATATGAGCTCCTCCGTTAGATGCAGTCAAACCAACTGGCAAGAGACTCCCGGGCAAAAGACACCAACCTCTCAACAGGCCACTGTACCCTGATAAACCACCGACTTTAACTACAGGACGATTTCCCTGAAACACGCTACGCAATTCGTGGCAAACTTGTCCGGGTCCTTTCCTCAATCAGGCATACAACTCCAATCCCGTTGGTTCTGATAGCTGAACAACACTTGGGGTCTAAATCAGGACACAATAAGCGGAAGCATTCACGGTTCCCGCTCACCTTAAGTGTACAAGAGAGGTTGTCACAGAAAACAACATTTTTGGACCACGCAGTCCACATGATTGAAGCTCGGAAATATGGACCCGCAGGAAACCCACACAAGCCGCTAAGCATGCACGGGTTGACCCGTGTCGCACCTACAGAACATAAACTAGGGGTCATCAGAATTCTCCACCATCAAGCTAAGAGCATCCCCAGCACTGCCAAAGCAAGGAGAGGACAGGTGTAGTGCAAAAAGAAAGGCCTCAAATCTGAATTTGGGCTTTGTCAAAATGGAGACAACCAAAGAAACAGCACAGAGCAGAGAAAAAAGCCACAACAGAAAGGACAATATCATGCCAAACATTGCCATTTGAGAAAAACATTCAGATTTTCAGTGTATTCCAAGCGATGCGACAAGCTGGTGGAAAGAGCGCCAAGCTTGCGATTGTTTTCAATGCCGTTAGTTGCAAGGAGGAGTTTGATTACCTTCACATCAGGGGAAACGGAGCAACCTCGAAACAGAAGAGCCACCTCCGGCCGGAGGGACCTCCCCCACCACGTTGCTCCTTCCAGGACAGAAATGTCCATATCCTGGCCAGAGATGATAGACGTTTTTTTTTGTTTTTTTTTTAGAGAAGAATCAAACCAGCCATCTTTTTCAAACTGGGGAAAGAGTCATTGAGCAGAAGAGGTGGCCTCCGACATCGTCTGGGCAAAACAAGATTCCATGCTTGGACCATTCCCAAGATGGATCGACCCGCGGACCAATCGTTACCCCACAACTCACCGTGAGAGGTCAACGACTCACACCATAACCCGTCCAGCCGCTGAGCGTGTGATTGTTATTATTCAAATGTAGACCTTTCCTAATTTAATTACGTACAACAAGATGTTCCATATCTCTGGTTTTATTGTAGCTGGCAGTACCCAATAGCCAGAGTTAATCCCCATGAAATGAACACATTAATCTCCAAATATGGCTTCTTTACATGGCCTTATGGCTTTGCTCTCGTTAGGTTACGACTATTCTGCCACACGATAGCGGTAGCACAAGGGCGATAATTCATCGGGACGGCAGTGCGATTTTAAGGACCCAATCGTAGCCCAACGGACCACAACGTCTTTCCGTGCTGTCTTTTATTAAGAGGGCAACAAGCAGAGGGGAAAGTGTAGGCAGAGGAAGGAAAGCCATGGTTACCGGGGCAAGAAAGTAGTCCAAACAAGTGAGGCAGGAACATGCAGGGAGTGAAGCACTGGAGTGTCCGGTGTCTTTATGCTGGCCTTGATCGCTGGCGATCGACTTCAGGTGGGTGTGGGTGTGGTCAGGTGAACGAGAGCGAGTGTGCAGAGTGAGCGAGGTGGAAAAATACTGAGTCCAGGTTTAGAGAAAGCTGCTCCATAACATTTCCAGCAATTAGCCTGTTTTTTATATATTCAATATTCTATGTACCATGAGAAATCTCAACAATTAGATGGTTGTGTATTCGATTGGTTGTGAATAGTATACAATCTGTGTGTGTGTGTGTGTGTGTATGTGTGTGTGTGAGGAGCTATGACAACAACATGGACCGGTGATGCACCTTAATTCTTTTGTATTTCACTTTGCTTTCGCAACAAAGCTTTTCCATTCTATTGTATTGAATTAATTAATGAATTAATTCTTTTTTTTTTTGTCTTTTTTTTTTTGTCAAATTATTGTTTTCTTGTACATATCTTGACTGCTCAGAATTATATTTTTTCTTAAATATTTTTTTGTAGGTAGAATTTATAGTAAATAAATCAGTAATGAACTTACATGGGCATAAAATAAAATAAAATGAAATAAAATAAATGAAATAAAATAAAATAAAATGAAGTACTGCCGTGTGTGTGTGTGTGTGTGTGTGTGTGTGTGTGTGTGTGTGTGTGTGTGTGTGTGTGTGTGTGTGTGTGTGTGTGTGAGTAGCTATGACAACAACACGGACCGAAGATGCACCTTAATTCTTCTGTATTTCACTTTGCTTTCTCAACAAAGCTTTTCTATTCTATTTCATTCAATTTAATTAATTATTTAATCAATTTAATTAATTTTTCTTTGTATTCTTTTCGGTCAAACTGTTTATTTACATCTACATATCTTGATAGCTCAGCATTATATATTACTTATGTTTTTTTAAATGCAATTTAGAGTAAATAAATCAGTGATGAACTTACAAGAGCATAAAATAAAGTAAAATAAAACGAAGTTCTGCTGTGTATTCAATTGATTGTGTATACTTTTGTGTGTGTGTGTGTGTGTGTGTGTGTGTGTGTGTGTATGTGTGTGTGTGTGTGTCTGTGTGTATGCGTGTCTGTGAGTAGCTATGACATCAACACAGACTGGAAATGCACCTTAATTCTTCTATATTTCACTTTGCCTGTTAAAATGCAAACTTTTTACTCTCTTCTTTTTGGTCAAAATTATTTTTTTCTTTTACATATCTTGATTGCTCAGAATTATATATATTTAAAAAACATTTAAAAGTGCAAATTGGAGTAAATAAATCAGTAATGAATTTACATGGGCATTTCATAAAACAAAATGAAATTAAATGAAATTAAATAAAATAAAATTAAATTAAATTAAATTAAATTAAAAAATAATAAAATAGAATAAAATAAAATAAAATAAAATAGAATACCATGAAGGCAGCCCCTTTTTAAGCTTTGCACGGTGTCGTACTACTGGTAGTACTGTAGAAGGGCACGTAGAAGGGCACAGCTGATGTGTTTTGCAGTAAAGGAATTACCGTAAAACTGTAAGCCTGCAGTTTTTTGAAGACAGGGTAGGAATTACACAACATCCCGAAAACCCCTTGGGCTTCTGAGATTTAACACGGGATGTCAATGAAAACACTTCAGGGGAGGATAAGTTAATTAGGGACAATTTAAATAGGTTTATTTCTGGCAATGACAACAAAAAATGTGAACAATAGTGACCCCGGCCTCCGACTATGTTTCGCAGTTGGTTATCCTATTAGTAACACGTAGTAATATCACCATCCTCGGGTAGAAATGTCCATTTTCTTGTCATTTCCTCGTCATTACGCATTCCCGCCTGAATACGTGAACATCTCCGAGCCCTGCCAAACACCAGAAGCAGGTGCGCCCATTACGAGGCCAGTATTCCCGCCGTCTCCAGAAAAAAGAAAAAAAAAAAACTCCAACTGTTTCATCCAGTGTCAGAGGACTTGCAACATCTGTTTGATTTCATCAGCGTGGGGTGGAGGGGTGGTGTGTGTGTGTGTGTGTGTGTGTGTGTGTGTGTGTGTGTGTGTGTGTGTGTGTGAGGGAGGGAGGGAGGTCAAAGTTCAAGCTGTGGTATTACCCCCCCCCCCCAACACATGCACACCCACCAGATGATAGGAGGGTG
>CAAKHD010010115.1:10624-18124 GCA_901007705.1 Fistularia tabacaria
GGTGGGGGGGGGGGGGGGGGGGGGGGGGGGGGGGGGGGGGTGGGGGCGGCGGGGGGGGGGGGGGGGGGGGGGGGGGGGGGGGGGGGGGGGGGGAGGGACATTGAGACGAGGCTCCAATGCCTTGGAGAAGTGAATTCCAAAGAAAAAGGAGACATTAATTGGGCCATTTTTCATAAGGAGTACTACTTCTGATGTTCCCTGAGATACGTGGGATCATTAGGGCCAAAGTATGCGCAAAGTACGTCTTGCATTTAAAAGTACAGTCACACAAGGACAGTGGGTTTATCCAAGTCCATAATAGCCAACATAGTTTTCCATGACTTCATTTAGGGATTAATCTAAGGCCATATTTTCAAAATAAAAGCCTGGGTGAATTCAGAAAAGCGGCTAGAATTTTTGTAAAAGGTGCGATGAAATTACGTGATTGGTTAACCAATCAGAACAAGCAGAAGCTGGTTGGTCAACATCACGTCGGGGGGTTGGGGTGGACATTGATCGCCCCAGATGTCCCGAAAACACAAGTTTACTGGCGGTCACGGGAGAAAATCATGGGGAAAAAGTACTAGATCAGTAAAAAAAGGTTGCAGTGAAAAGGAGCTGTACAACCAGACACACACACACACACACACACACACACACACACACGCACACACGCACACACGCACACACGCACACACACTCACACTGGCAGAAGTTGTAATTAATTACCACGTAAATCTAGAAATCTGGTCACCGCGTCCTCGGGTGGTTTCAGCCCAACCGCAGACCCTGGAGCCAGACGTGGACCACCCCTGCCTTCAAAGCCCTTGTTATCTCCCAAGTGTTTCTTTACGGCGCAGCTGCGCTCCTTTTCCTAGCGCTGTCGGAGTACCGCGCGGCGCTGGAGGACCCGCCGCTGAGCAAGTGCAGCATAACCTGGGCTTCTGAACGGCCCTGATCTCAATCAAATCTGGAATGGAGCTGCAAACAAGCCTCGGTGCACAAACGCACAAACAAATTAGCTCACGGGTTTTTCCTGCGTTGTCGCGTAGCGTCAGTCGTGCATGAGACTGTGTTGTTTACATCGTTCATCCCAGTTTCTTTTTTGCTTCTTCCTGTAAACTAGCCTTCATTATGGCTCCAAAAAAGGTTAAAAGTGCTCGCGGTATTCAGAAGTTTAGACTTCCAGTGGATCTGATGAGGGAACGAATAGCTAAAGGTGAGAGCGGTGTTGGTGTTTCTACGACACAACGAAGTTAACCCTCTGTACGATCCTGAAGGGCAAAGATGCGCTCATGTGGCTAAAGGGGCGACAAGGCTCACGAAGCACAGGTCTCAAGTCTTAGAAGAAGCAGAAAAGCTATTGTTCGCTTGGATAAATGAAAGGCAGCTAGCTGGAGATAGCGTTGGCGTTAGCGAGGGTCTGAGAAGGCTTTACTTTTGCTGATTTAGCGAAGGAAATGGAGAGTACAAGTGCTGGAAAGAAGAGAAAGAACAGCAGAAACAGCAATAATTCAGGCTAGCTTTGATTCCTTTCCGAGTTATTGACACAAATAAACCCATAAAACAGTTTCAAAAGAGCGCAGGATGTTTTTGTTGTCGGGAAACCAACGGGGAAACATTAATTCGGTTCACAAAGTCAAAGAAGGAATTAAATTCGCTCTTTCAAATCCTTCGTTTGTACTTCCTCTTCAAGGTTTAGGAGCACGATAACTGATGATACTGTAATACAGGTAAAGACAGTACAGGTAAATGTATGGATACCACCAAGCACAACCAGAGTTTACACCAAATACCAAGACTTCCAGACGACAAAAACAAGGGATCGCATTTGTAAACCGATGAGTACTTTGCAGTATTTTATCCTCATATGGGGAGAATGGGTCTATTGTACTCGATACTGGTTTCATATAACTATAAGCGTACGCAGTAAAATACGCCCGGGTACAACTTTGGCGCCGGTGGTCTTTACCAGTGAGGCTACATAAAGTGAACAAAGGCCGTCCTCGTATGTGGACAGAGGGACTATTTTATTGTAACCATAACTTCCGGTTACGTGAGAGTTGTTTTTCGGTCAGACGTCGGAATCGTCCTACCTTTGCGGCTCGTTGAGTACACCAGGAACGCCCGCAAAAGTTGTACTCGAGTAAATGTACTCAGTTAGTTAAACAAGTAATGTCATTATGTAGTACGAGCTGGGGGTTGCTGAAGGTATGCAGTGATGGGAGCTCCTGCTGCAAAAAGATGGTCTCCGGACGGAGGGGGGAGTTATTTGTAAAACATATTTACGGCGTTTGTTTCTCTGCAGGGAATGACGTTAGCGTATTTGGACGAGCGGGCGTTCCGCCGCGGTCAGCTGCGACACGGCAGCCGCGTCTGGAAATCCGCTAGAACCCACGAGAACTTGGCTTCGGGGGGACCGAAAAGGCAACATCCTCCCCGACAACAAGGGATTTATTGTGATGGGGGGGACGAGGGGAAAGGGGGGGATGCGGAGTCTGGAAACTTGATTGAATAAACGATCGTACGGCACGTTGACCGCGGCCAACATGGAAGGTAATAATCCGGCAGTCGGCCTTCACCCCGGCAACATGGCGCTAACATAACTGAGCTTGGAAGAGAATATTCCGCTCATCATCTCGTATACAAGCTTCGGGGTCCAAGCTCGGTAAGGGACTCCCAAAGAATGTACCATCAGAGTGTGAACTGACCACCAAACAAATGCTGACAGGCTCCTAACCGCTAGCTGAGTCACTCTGCAGTATCTGTCGTGGGAACAGCCGCTGACTCTTCAATGGCTCTCTGACATGTTAATGATGGAGTGAATGGTTTCATGTCCCTATCTGACGTGTGAATGAGAGGCTAAATACTTGTATGCCTCGATATGACGTGTGCATGAAAGGGTCAATACTTGTATGCCTCGATATGACGTGTGAATGAAAGGGTCGATACTTGTATGCCTCGATATGACGTGTGGATGAAAGGGTCAATACTTGTATGCCTCGATATGACGTGTGAATGAAAGGGTCAATACTTGTATGCCTCGATATGACGTATGAATGAAAGGGTCAATACTTGTATGCCTCGATATGACGTGTGAATGAGAGGGTGAGTGGTTGCACGTCTTCATGTATGTCTATGTGATTGAGCGTTCCGAGATGAACCCTAACTCTCGCCCAATGACAAGTGGTGTAGATAATGAATGAATGAATAAATGAATCTATCCAAAGAAGAGGGAAGAAAAAAGGGGTCACAACATGTTTTTTTGGACTAATCAGAAGGGTGAGACTGGCTTTGTGACATCACGGCGGCCGTCCGACGCCATGTCAGGTGGCTTTTCGTCGGTAGGCCACACCTTCTCCCCCCACCCCCCTTTTTTTCAACGTTGTATCCGCACCGTGGAAAGTGACGCCGTCCGCAAAGGGTTCACATGTGACGTCGGCGGCTAACGAGTCGCTGAGCCACCGAGATCCCCCTGACTTACTGCCACATCCTGTGTGAACGGAGAAAGTATTCCAGAAATGCTCTCTCGCCGAGGAGGTGAATCCTGCCGACGTCTCGCATCCTGTTTTCCATCCCCCGCGTCTCCGATTACAACGTGAAGGGAAGGCCGAACGGCACGGAGATAAAGACGATGTCTTAAATCTGCTAAATATAGCTGTACGTAACGTGAAGGTGGCTCCCCTTGAATGTATTTCTGTTTTTTTTTAGGCGCCTTCTCGCCTCAATGTATGCGTTTTATTTCCTTAAAAGCACATTTCTTATTATTTTTATACGTCAACATTTTTTTCAGAATTCGATTGAATTTGTTTAAAAATTAAAAAGACAACAGGCATGGATTAGCATTAAAACTAATGTAAATGTACCAGGGTTAGCTAGAAGGCTAGTTTTCATTGGCAGGCCTGTAACCGAGCATTAGAATATTCATCCAATCACAATGGACTTCTTATCCCGCACTCAAGAGGAACTGGAACAAACCCCAGCCATAACTGGACAAGAAGAAGGTACCACCCGGGACCGATGGATCACAGGGCTACATGGAGACATCCAACTGTTCACCCACAAATCTGGACAATTCGGGGTTTCCATTGACCCTCCTGCAGGTTTTCTGGACTGTGGGAGGAACCTGAAGACACGAGGAGAACATGAAACCTCCAAGCAGAGACCTTCTCGCTCTGAGGCTCTGAAAAACTAACCACTGCGCAATCGCCCTTGGAAACGCACATTCCTGGTTCGACTCCCGGCTCCTCCTAGTGAGTCTAGGAGGAGCCTAGTGAAGTGTTGTTGAGCAAGACACCAAACTCCTCACTGGTCCCCTGGCGCTGCTAGACGCCCTGCCAGCTGCTCATGGTTCATCCATGATGGGTTCAATGCAGAGAACGATTAATAAAGTACAATAAATACTGACAGCTCCAAAACATACATGCATTTTCAGCACTCTAACTGTGCAGTTGTACTTCGAATGCAAGTACCAAAACTTACATAAAGGGCTCCAGAGAATCATCACTTTCCGAATTCTTGTGCAAATCTTCTTGTGGTGGCAACTGGACTTGAATTCTTCACTTAGAGACCGGAGAGGCTTCTTCAGTGCTAATGACCTGTGGGGAGTTTCTGAATATACCTGCCAGGGTTTTGAACGGGTCAAGGTTATGGTAGCTTGTTATGTTGACTGGCAGAAACCAGGCCAAAGGGGGTTGTTATGCTAACGAAGGTGTCGTTCATTGGGGACAAAGGAGCTACTTTTGCGGGATTTACCTGACTGGAGTGTGAAAAGGTAAAGCCAGACAAAGGAGTAAAACCTGTGGGATCGGGTGGAAGTTCTGGTGGTGGATCTTTCCTGGTTGTTTGGAGGGTGCAGAAGGTCCTGGTCCGTCTTGGTGTCGATCCAAGTACGCCGTTATCCGTCTGTGAAAGATTGTGTCCTCTGTTCACAAAGGACACAGATGGCTGCTTTGACTCCTCTCTCCAACCATCTGCCTTCTCTGTCTTCTCTGGACTTTGCTGTCTCCAGATGAGTTGCCCTTCTCCTTCAGGTGTAGGTGAACCGCGGAGTTCTGTCCTGAAGTAGTGGCTCTCCATCCCTTTGTGCAGAGGTTTGTCTCTCCAATGTCGACGTCATCACGTTCCTCAGTGCAGGTGACAGGGGACACCGCATTCTCCATCTACTGTCTTCTGCACCTTGAGGTGCACCAGTTTTTGTCTCGGGAAACCATATTCAGAAACTCCCCACAGGTCATTAACGTGAAGAGGCCTCCGGGATGAGGGGCTGAAAAGTGAAGAAATTCAAGTCCCAGTCGCCACAAGAAGAAGATCTGGACAAAAACTCCTCCATGACCTGGAAGACTGTGAACCTCCACAGATATTATTTTCTGTAACGACGCTTCGCCGAAACTACAAGCTCTGCAAAAAAAACAAAAAAAGCGAGCCGGGCGCTCAGCATCTGCAACCACTAATGGCTCTGCTAGTCGTCGTCGTCATCATGGCAAACAGAAAGACGAGAGGCGGCGCTCCGCGAAAGCATCGCGTGGGTTTGTGCTCTCCGGAAAGGACGGACGCTGCACTAAATCAAGATGAGATGGAACAAACATCAAGACAAGGCGAGTGACGTTCGCGGTTTCCGAGGATTTGCGATCCGTCTGCTCCCCGCCAGGGCTAATCAGAAACAAAGATGACGTGAGGTCATTTTGAGAAAACCACGCTCGCAGACGTCGGGTTTATCCCATCAAAATGAAGTCTTTATCTGTCCTTGAATTACGTCCGGCGTGTCAACCGGAATCACAAAGGGACCCTGAAGGCCTCATAGGTGTAAGATACTTAAATACCATTATACTTCGACATAATAGTCGTTGCTTTTGAAGTATTCTCAACGGTAAGGTCACGTACTTATACTTTGTTAAAAACGCGGTACTCTTGCAACACCTAGCTGGGGTAAAAACACTCCTCTGCAGAAGACTCGGAGCTTCCACAGCAGAAAATCTTCTTCTTTTCCTTTCGGCTTTTCCCTTTCAGGAGTCGCCACTGCAGAAAATACCACGGCAATAAAGGTATAGTTGAATAAATAGACGTGCAAATACATAAATAGAACTCATCAACTATTTCTTTTTAATCTGCTGTTTGCGTTTGCTAGCATTAGCAGTTTGATCGGCGTGAAAATTCACCTCGTTCCAGGACGTCGGGACTTATCGGCGCCCCTCCCTCTGTGTTGCTCGCTTGCCGTGGTGGGGAGGCTTGTGTACTTCCATGACCCTGGAGGCTACACCGGCGGGGGTTCTACCCCTGGTAGGTCTTACCAGGCCGGGCAGGTTTCGGGGTACAGGTCTGATAAAAGGCAACACCTGGTCCTCCGGGTTCAACCTCACCCCGTGAAAACACTACTTGTTACAGATGCGCACACAAGAGTAAACCAAGATATCCTGAAGATGGACCTTCGTCAGACCAAGGGCGGTGACAGCTGGAAGCACCCGGAAGCCACTATGTCGAAAATCATCCTCTCTTCCAGGGCTACAACCACCGTCGGTACATGGAAGGTGAGGACCGTGTTCCAAGCTGGAATGACCGCACAAGTTGCCATGGAGATGAAGCCCCCAAATGGAAACCCCACGGGCTACACTTGGGGACAACTCCGCTCAGGACTGAGAAGCTCGGAGAACTCTTGTTGGCGGCCTAAGCAGGCGATAGTCGTAGTAGTGGTATATTCGGCACCGCTGTGGGCCATTTTGATTTTAGGGAAATACTTTCTAAGTATTACCGCCCTCGTGTGAGGACGAGAGCGACTTCGCGTCCAAAGACAATGTTTTTCAACTTATTTGGTTTCTAAGGATCCCAAGCAGCTCGGGGATACTAGCGAAGCCTCGGGGGGGTCACGACCCATCTCCTTTTCAAGATCGTGTTCTCGATCCGGACGAGCAAGTGTCGATCGGCGCCGGCAGATTATCTGTCGGGACAAGTTTTCTGCGGTTCTTGTTCTTCCCCCGTCTTTCCGGCCAAAACGGCGATTCATTATTCATTCATTCATGAGGACTGAAGCTGAGATATGAGATTTTTTGGTGCTCGATTATCCCAGGAGAAACGTCTAAAGTTACGGCTTTCTGCCGCGTGGTCTCGCATCGTGGCGCCTTCACCTGCCGGGAATACCGCAAACCTTGTCTGTCGCAGTACAAGGCAGTACAAGGGTACCGGAGTACCGCTGGTTCCAAACAGAGGCGGGTGCCAGCGGAGCTTAAATTCTTGCTATCGGTTTCAGAAAAACAAGACGGGAACAACTGAAACACAAACCTCCGGAAAAAAAAAACAGCCTCCGAGACGACACCGAGTCGAACCACAAGCGGTTGGAAGGAAACGGCCATTTTGGTGAGTTTGAAGGAACAGGCTGCCGGAATGGGAGGAATGTTGGCGCCGCCGTCCGGCTGGTTGGCGGCGGGTTCACGGCGAGCGCGAACCAGCCGGGCGAAGACCTCAGACTGGGAGCCGAGTCAGAACACCCCCCCCCCCCCCGCGCGCCGCGGGCGGTTTCTGAGCCTG
>CAAKHD010010117.1:4955-15194 GCA_901007705.1 Fistularia tabacaria
GGTCCGGCGGCCCTCCGGGCCCCCCCACCCACACACACACACACACACACACACACACACACACACACACACACACACACACACACAGATAGCCTTAAATATCACAATCTCCCCCCCCCAAAAAGAAAGAAAAAGAAAAAAAAGAGACCCCGCCAGACGTTGCGTTAGACTCACTACCGCACGGCCCGCAAAAAAAACACACTAAACATTCCGGCCATCACTGCGCAGGCGCGTCGCGTCTCATTTGTGTCTTCACATATGGGCACGGCGATAAAACAGAAAAGAGAGGGTGGAAAAAAAAAAAACCTTAAAAGTTTATTATACGTTTTGGAGAGGCTGAACGGCCGTGAGGAGACGCGGGTCGTCAAGCAGCAGATGTTGTCGTAAAGCAGAAGGTCGGGCTGATGATAATAATGGCCTGATTGGACTGAAGAAGTGGAAGTGGAAGTGGAAGTGCCGTGAAGGGAGGGGGGGGGGGGGTTCGCAGGACAGAGGAGGATTAATAACTGCTTTTATTTATATCTAAATATTTCACAGCTAGAAAAGAACCACGCCTGTTTGCTGTTTGGGCGGAGATCTCTGCGGATATTTGTAAATAATAGGAGAAGCTGCGCGACCTTCCCTGGGTCACGACATCACCCCCCCCCACTCCTGCAGCGGTGGTTGGTGTAATGCTGCCATCTAGTGGCGGGGACGAGCAGGTGCAGCCAACCACACATCTCCGGGGAACACGCAGGTCCAATGGAGACCCTCAAATGTCCAGATGTGAGAATGAGAAGGTGAACAAGCCTCTGGTGAGATGTTGAAAGATCTCTTTGGGAGTGTGAGAACCTCTGATGGTCATGGATGAGCCCATCAGTTAGATGACGGTTTGGACCTGGACAGAGGTGGGACGGTGAAGGTCTGGGTAGGGGAGCAGCCAGGCGGGACGTCTGGAGATTCAGCTTGATTTTACAGACTTCCTGCAGAGGAAGAATGTGAAGAAAACTTCACATCTCTGCAACCGTGAGAGAAGGACGGCGGCAGAGCTGAGCTCGCTCGATCCACGCATCTCCTGACCTTTGCAGATCACAGAGGTGTGTGTGTGTGTGTGTATGTGTGTGTGTGTGTGTGTGTGTGTGTGTGTGGAACATTCATTGCATTGGAGATGAGGTCCAACCCAGCCAGCGGCTGCCAGACACTGGAAGTTCCCGTGTTTACAAACATCTAACAACGGCTCCTCTCTCAGAGCCGACGGAGTCTGTTGGAAAAAGTGCGAGAACATAATCTCTTGGTTGAATTTGTCTGAAAAGCTCCAGTAAGCCAGCAGGCCTCCAGCAGACCTCCAGCAGTGCTCCAGCAGACCTCCAGCAGACCTCCAGCAGGCCTCCAGTAGACCTCCAGCAGGCCTCCAGCAGACCTCCAGTAGACCTCCAGCAGACCTCCAGCAGACCTCCAGTAGACCTCCAGTAGGCCTCCAGCAGACCTCCAGCAGACCTCCAGTAGACCTCCAGCAGGCCTCCAGCAGACCTCCAGCAGGCCTCCAGCAGATCAGCTTCATCCATTCCCATCCATCACCTCCACCAATCTTTGCAGCAGAGCAGCCTTTCTCGCAGGAGGACACTTTTGCATGCAGGCAGGAACCGCGGAGGAGGATCCAACCCAGGCCTTCTGACCGGAAGGACGCCCTTCTCCACCGGCCCCGAGCGGACGTTCAGAACATCAACGGTTGAAAATTCCTGCCACTTCTGCTTTTGCTTCTTCCTTTTTCAGCGCGGGGAAGTGAAGAAGCGCATCTTTCCACGATACACTTATCGACCGGAAAAACCGGCGTAAACAAGAACCCGAGAACTTCATGAGCAGAAAGATTTAAAATCACTAATTGTTAATTTATGAATAATATGATAATAGTTTGACATTGACAGGCAGCGTCGCTGCAAACACATTCAGTTTCCTCTCCGACGTTCTCGTGATGTTCTGGTTTCCCCGCCATCTTCTGGCTTCTTCATTCTGTGGAGGGAAAAACAAGCAGCGGTCAGGAACTGGTGAAAACGCTGCTTTTCAACCGCTGCGCCGCGGGAGATCCTCACGTGTGCCGTGGGAAGTGATCCGGTTTCACCGAATTGGACGATTCAATAATTATTTTCTGCAATTAATATTCCATGGCGGGGTGTCTGCGTCGCTGGCAGTCTTTATGTAATACTCTTCCACATCAGCAGGTAGCAGCAGATAGCTAATTGCTAATTGTCTAATTACTTTGAGCCAAGTGAATTAGTGGTAGCGTCGACGGTAGCATTGCGGCTGGGGAGACGACGATGACAGCGATGACGTTTTTTTGGGGACCCATATAGCTTAGCAGCAGTTTTTGGAAAGGACATGACTTTGCAGGAACAGGTTCTAACTGACCTGAGACGAGATGGTGGTTTCAAGCTAAGCTTTGCTGACCTGCTTTTGGACACGTTTTGGTCGACTGCTTCCAAAGAGTTCCCCATTCTGGAAAACAAACCTATGTTGAAATTGCTCCCATTTTCCACGGCCTATTTTTATGAGGTGAGCTTTTCAAGCCCGACTGCTATCAAAGCTAAAACCAGAGAGACACCGATGGCTGTCCATGAGCTTCCTGTGCGTCTTTTTTTTTCAATTCCTGCGAGGATATCAGTTGTGCGATCATCCAAACGGGCCCAGGTGAGCACAAATACATCGACAGACTCTCCTGTCACTCTACATCTACTGTATTAGGTTACAGGATGTCATTTTTTTAACATCTGTGGTTGGTGGTGTGCCTCGTGATTTCGTGCACCGTGGCTCAAAAACGGTGGAAAAACACTGATCTCGAAGGCTTATCCTGCGGTCGGGGGTCCTGGAGGGACCTCCTGATCACAGGGCCACATTCATATAGGTGATCATCGTCTTCTTGTCCTCCTGGCTGCTCCCTGCCGGGGTCACCACAGCGAACTTCTCCACCCAACCCTCTCCCTCTGCATCTTCTGCTCTCACGCCAACTAAGCCCACGTCCTCCTTCCCTCCACTGAAGTCGTAGGTCTGATTTGCGTGCTTGCGTTTTGCGTCCCATCCGGGCCGGACGCCCCTCCCGGCTCTGGAGCGGCTCAGATAGACACCGGCTCGGAAGTGACGTTTCCTCTGTCGTCTACTGACCTGTAGGTTGCCCATTCGCTCCACTGCGAGAAGGTCAACGCGTCAATCACACGGACACACACCGTCTCAGGCAAGCGCTTCACTGTAAAATAGCAGACGCCGGGGCAGTCGAATTCCGAGGCCTGAGAAAGAAACGCAGACGAAATGAAGGTGGATTCAGACGTGAAATGACGCGCACTGTTCCGTTGAGGTTGATCGCAAAGGCGGCCATCTTGCGAGGAGCTAACACGAGCAGCTAATGTAGTTTGCATGGTGATGCGGGAAAACAGCAAAAAAAAAGAGCTTTTTCACAATATTCTCATTTTCTAATCCCCCAAATTTCCAAAAAGGCTTGAATTATTTCACTCTGTGTGTCAAGAACCTGCAGCTTTCTCTTTCGGAAACGCGTGACAAGAACAAAATAGTGAGCGTTTTCAACGTATTCTCCTATTTTTTGGCTGCACTGGATGTGACGTGTCGAGGGTCGAGGCTTCCACGTCTCTATACAAGTGGTTTTACGGCTCTGTACGAAGCCTGAGTGAGAGGGTGAATAACTTCCGGGTGCTATTTACATATCAGTGATTCACACGCTGCCACTCTGCAAACACTCCTGTTACCGTCTCCGAGATGTTGCAGGCGAAGGAGCAGTCGAGGGGGAATTTGCATTTACTCCGCATCTCCCTGACTTGGAAGCGGAGGCCGTAGAAAGAGAAGGGCTGGCTCCACGACCCCGGATACGTCAGCGTCACCGTGGTTTTGTTCAACCTGGTGATTTTCGGCGGGTCCGGTCTCACTGGGGAGGCCGGAACGAAGAGGGCGCGATGAGAATAACGCAAATATCAGGCGCAGGATCGGTTGTGCCGCTGCCCGGGGGAGCCTTCGTTACCTGATTCTGAGAGCGAGAAGACTTTGTGATAAGTCTCCATAAGGTAATGCTGGCTCCTCAAAGTGATAGTCAGGTGGATAACCTGCTGCACCTCAGGCTGGAAGGGACACTCCTGACAGGACACCTGATTCTCGCTGCCAACCTGGGAGCAGGTGATATTTCCACGTCCAGATGGGTCCCTGAAGAGGACGGTCGAGACAGTTGGGGTTTAGTGGCTGAAAAACGCAGTCCCACATCCCGACCCCGAGCCCGCCGCGATGTGCGAACGCTGTGCGTCGGTTGGTTCGGTCGCCCCCACCCTCTCCGTTCGGCCGTGACGGCCAACACCGTGCTGTTGCGGGTCGGGCTGGTTGTCCAGGAGCAGTCGAAGGGTCCGCAGTAATTTTTGGCAATGCACTCCAAGTAGAAACCTGACGGGAGAAGAAAACACATCACACGGCGATCTGTCGATCTGTCTATCAACCGGGCTGAGCTGCTTTTCAGCATTTGGACCGCACCGTTTGCATTTTTCTGCAGGATCTTCTTCGTTTTTTTTTTGTCCTCTTGGATCAGAAGAACGGTGTGATTCAGGTGGCGCCCGGCGCTTCCGTGGCAGCTGTAGTTGCCGCCTCCGAAGGCCCCCTCCAGAAACACCGTGAACAAGTTCTTGTCCCCCCCGCCTTCTTCTTCTCCTTGTCGCTCCCCGTTCTTCATCCAAAAGATATCTTTAACCTCCTCACCCAAGACCTCCTTAGCAGAGGCCAGGCAACAGAGGTTCATGGACCCCGGGGTTCCGTCCACCTTCAGAACCAGTTCTACACAAAACACACAGGAGTGAAGATCGAGGGCCTCCGTGGATTTTACCTCGCGTTCTTCAACTCACCGTTAGGCCCGGGACTCCATTGTTCCACGATTTGGAGACGGACGGCCCACATCAGTGTCATGAAGATGCAGATACACGATACGATCATCCGGGTCATCTGAGACAAAGCCGGGACATCCAGAAGGCTTGAACGACATGCAGGACGTCGATTATCAGAATCCAAAAATAGTGCATTGAAAGCGGAGCGATTCCGGGTGCTCCTTCTTTCATCAAAAGAAAAAAAGATGAACAGGAACAACTAGATGAATAAAATTGGTGTCGGGAGATGAGCTAACCATTAGCCCGAAGCTAAGTTAGGAGCTGGAAGACTTCCCCGGAAATTTCTAATATAAAAAGAGCTGAAGAACCGGTATCCCAGGATTCAGGCGTCTGCGGCCACAATTAAGACAAAGCAAAGCTACCTGCTGATCGGAACATACAAATACATTGATCTCAATCATGCGGAAGAAGCGACACGCGTGCCCTGGACGCGACGACTCCCGGTCCTGCCCTTCCGTTCAAATGCAGCGACACGTTATTTTGAAGAAGCAGATTATATCGCGTTCGTTGAAGAGTTGCCAGTAGTCTTACCTTCTCGAACTTACCGCTGGATGTTAATGGTTGCCGTGGCGAGGTTTCCTTCGCGGTGGCAGTGGAGTGGAAAAATGTTCGCCAACCCTCCCCCTCCCTCCCTGGAAGTCTGCGATGTACCTTTGTTTCTTCAGGGAACCAATACCAGGGACGCAGTCTTCTGTCTCAGGCTTTCCAGCAATGTTCGACGCATTCTTCAGAAGGGAGAGGAGAAGCGAGAACAAATTGCTGGGATATTTGAGACAAGACGCATCGCACCCGTTTCCTCCACGCGATACGTGTTTGCGACTGTATCGCAGAAACGAGAACGATAATGTGCCACCAGAGGTGATCGGCTGCGTTCAGGGGAAGTTAGATTTTATTCGTCCGACGCAGAATCGCAAGCCGGTCATCCGACGACGAGAGCACGCCGGGGCCGAACTCTTTCGGACGATTTCCACAGACCCGGCAAGCAGATACCAAGTCAACGCGGGGTTCTGTCTCCAGAGGGGGGGGAATCTTAGCACACACCAGGACCGCATTACTGTGTTTATTGTGTAAATATATATGACATGTAGGTCTGGGTATGTGTGTGTATCTTTGTGTGTGTATGTGTGTGTGGGCATGTATGGTGACATATGTGCATATGTGTATGCATTTATATTTGTGTGCCCATATCTTTGCTAGCTGTTTATTTTTTTTTTTCTATTGTTGTTGCTGCTCACGCTTCTGTTGTCATCTCACAGGCGTCTGTGTCTGCCCATCCTGGAAATCTGCCGTTCCCTGCTTTTAAGATAAAGGTGAGGTCAGGTTGGGAAGACGGCGCACACGTGTTCCCCTGCAGGCCGGTTCAACAGGTGGCCCGTCCAGCCCCGCAACATATTTCAATCTGGAAAGGAAAAGAGCTACATGTCTTTGAGGACTCTCTCTCGAAGGAGGACAAGTTTGAAACCCTGTGTCCATTACGATGTGCCGGCTCCCACATGTCACTGCGTTTGGCACTTCATCAAAAGAAGCTTTCAAATCCGTTCATGTCGTGATTGGTGAGAAAAAACGGGATTTGCGACGGATGAACACCGGAGATGATAAAATTCTCTGCTGCGGGACAAACGCAGGGCGGAGTACGTGATCTGGAAAGGCGCGAAGACCATCTCTGGCCACAGCGAAGGCAGTGGTGTTCCAGGTGTCTGGAAACGGAAATGGATCCGACTGCGTGAAACACGGCCGTTGGTAAGCCGCGCTCAGCAGACATCTATGTATCTATGAAACCAATACAACGTAAATCCATCTGTGAACCCCATCACTGGATGCTCCAGATGACAAAAAAAACAAACTGCGTCAGCGTATCCACAGTTTCTACGAACTGTGTCGGCCCAGTTTCCCAAAATGAGAGCATTTTCATTTTCAGCCTGTTTACTGAGCGATACGTTGTGTTGATTCAATAAATCAAAGGAACCACTGCTCAACCTGTGGGTCGGGTCCGACTCTGGGAAACAAATCCAGCCTCTGCTTTATATTTCACAGTTGGGTCTGAACTTTCAAAACGCCTGAGCTGACAAATTCCGACTAGTTTTCACTGACTGACCTTTTGCACTAAAATGCACAAAAAAAAACAACCACCTGTGCAGCTACTCTTTCTACAAGTGACACATATTCATACATTTCCGTCTTCATGTCGTCAAATGTCCGTCATCTCTTCACCTAACCAGCATTTTGTATCTGCGTGCACTTGATACCTTCTAGTTTAGTTTGTACCGTTTAATGTAACACTGCACTTTACTGTTTAACTTGCACTCTATTATTATCATTTTGTTAATTTCCTGTCACGCTGGGATTGTGAGAAACGTCTTCTGCGTTCCTCTGCATGTCCACTACGTGCAGAGAAAGTGACAATAACGCGGACTTTTTAACCCTTGCGAATCATTTTTTTAAATCTTTATTGCAAAAGAAATCACAGTTTTAACCTTGTTATCAACCGTCTGCAAGCTTCTTAGGGAACGATCGTACACATTTTTGACAATACGATGACGATACGAGCGACTTTGAAAACAGCGGAACGGCGACATTACTCACGATTCGCCGGCGGATCCTGTTCGCCTCATGGTTGCGTGCTCGTATCCTCGCAGCGGCGTGTTTTCTGGACGTCCAGGTCTGATTTCAAAACATGAAATACGAAATAGCAAATGAGAGACACAAATGTGATAAGATGTTCGTGGGCTTCGCAGCCTGGGGTGGCTCGAACCTCACACCTGATGAAGACCACGGAGAGGAGCATCCTCAGCCATGTGCGGTGAGGAAGAGGCCGTCGTTGGATCTGGAACGCAGGGACGTCGTGCGATCTGAACCATCTGAGGATCAGCGGCAGGAAGACAAAGGAGACGATCGGCTTCCGGAGAACAGGTGAACATCTGGCGGCTGGAGATGGTGGAGGAGTGGAGATACCTGGGCGCTCACCTCCACGGCAAACGATACAGATGTCCTCCACAAGAAGGGCCGAAGTCGTCTCCACCTCCTGAGGAGACGCAGGTACTCCGGTGCTTGCAGGACACTGCTAAGGACCTTCTACGACATCTGCAGCTCTATGCAGCTGTGGAAGCTCTCAGAGGGACAGGGCCGGTCGGACGAGCTGACATCCATCCTGGACAATCCCTCTCACCCTCTGCATGAAACCACGCGGGCTTTAAGCGGCTCCTTCGGCAGCTTCCGCAGCTTCCACGCTGCCGCAGGTCCTCAACTCCACACGAGCACTGTCGACGCTGCTCACGGGCGACACCAAAAATATTTCTGCACAACCGTCTCCCTCCATCCATGCAATCTTTAGATTTGCATACATTTCTTCCAGGACGTGAGGAACCCGTCTAAAAGTTTGAGCTGTCCTGTAAATATTGCATAAAGTCTATTTTTCTGTTGTGTTTTTGCACCCATGTTTCCCACTCGGCTTGAATTTCCCCGTCGTGGGATCGATAAAGTCCTCTCCTGTCCTTGCGAGGAAAGCTGAGTTTCTCCTGAACGTGCGTTCCTGTGTTTTGTCTACTCGTCCTGTCATCGGGCACCAAAGCGAGCGGCTGGGTGCCTCACTGCCCGGTGTGTGTGTGTGTGTGTGTGTGTCTGTGTGTGTGTGTGGAATGAAATGCGTGGCGTGAACCCCGTGACTCTGGTTTTCACGGTTCACGCCGTTTTACAAATGTGAGCTTAAGCAGAAGAAGAAACATGTTGACATGAGTCAAAAATAGACTTTATGTATTTATAATTAGTCCCAAAAGTAATATCACCATGTAGAGCAACATGCCAGGGCTTCCAGTCATATAGAATGTAACATTCCTTGAAATGGTTATTTTAGCATGTAATTGGAAGCCTAAAAAATATCATATCCTAATAAGTACATTTCACATGTTGGATGATGCAATTGTGCGTTTCTCCGTGGCTGCTTACGCTTGCAGAAAACGCCGCGGCCACCAGAGGTCGCCGTGGAGCTGCAGGTGTCCGCCTGTTGTTCTTTTCCCTGCGGCTCCGTCTGAAAGGCCGAGCGGCGGCTCAGAGGTGTCCCTCACACGCCGGCCGTTGTCCTGAAAGGCACAATCCAAACGTTCCTCCACCTCGGACGGCGGCGCAGAGGTGCAGGGCCTCTGAGCGCCGGGTTGTTCTGCAGCTGTCGACGGCCGGGCGGCCCAGAAGAGGGGTCGGGTCTCTGGGATTTTGGGCTGGAATGTCTCCCGAACAGCTGGGATGAAATCAGCGCAATGATCTCATCCGTCCGTGAGATGATGTGAGAACCTCGGGAAAACAAGATGCGTGCTGGGAAAGAGAGAGGGATCAGTGGCGTACGAGATTTCATGTTTTTGCAGAAGCAATTTTGAGGCTCCAGCCATTGTGGACGTGTGTGTGAGTGTGTGTGTGTGTGTGTGTGTGGATCTTCAACGTTATTATGTTGCAACCACTTCCAGTGACAGCGGAGAACCTTGGGCCTCCACCTGAGCCTCTCCTCTGCATCCTCTTCCCTCACACCCACTCGCTCCCTGTCCTCTGGCCCTCCATCCTCTGGTCTTCCTCCAGACCTCCTGCCTCGCAGCTCCAACCTCTTCCACCCAGATCCTCACCATCCCTCCTGGGTCCATGTCCAAACCATCAGACGCCCTGTCCCTCGGATGGACTCATTCCTGAGGAACCTCCACATCATCTCAGCCGCTCTCACCTCCATCTGACGCTTTTCTCCACCTCTTCGTTTCTCTGGACCTCTGACCCAAAGTACTGAAACATCTCCAGCCCCTGTAGCCTCACAGTGCGTATTCACACACACACACACACACACACACACATACACACACACACACACACACACACACACACACACACACACACACACACCCTCTCCCAAGCCAACACACACACACAAACACACACACACACACACACACACACACACTCACACCACATATTCTGTCTTGCTGAGGCTGACCTTCGTTCCTCTCCTTTCCAGATCATCCCTCCGCCTCTGTAGATGTTCCTCCACCTGCTCCCCGCTTTCATTAGTCTCTGGGATGTCAACGGAGGAACAGCACATGGCCGGAAGGACGGACACCTGAAGAACATCTCCTTCTCCAACCCATAATAAGCAGAAGAATACAAAGCTTCTGGCAATCACGCAAATCACCCCCCCCCCACACCCCCTGCAACTTGCAAGACCGACTTCCCAATTTTTCACACGATAAAAAGTAACTCGAAGAAAAAGTCGAGCCGTTTTTTTTTTTTTCCGCCTGAACCGGGGGAGAGGAGACCCGGGCGTGGGGGCGGTTCCCAGAGTTCAGTCACTTCATTAACTTCGCCGGGG
>CAAKHD010010124.1:14804-25609 GCA_901007705.1 Fistularia tabacaria
ATGGAAAAATGAAAGGATGTATGGATAGATAGTTGAATGAATGATGAAAGAATGATTAAAGGAGGATTGGATAGAAAGGAGGATGGATGGATGGATGGATGGATGGATGATGGATGGATGATAGATGGATGATGGATGGATGATGGATGGATGGATGGATGGATGGATGGATGGATGAATGATGGATGGATGGATGAATAGATGATGGATGGATGGATGGATGGATGGATGGATGGATGGATGGATGGATGGATGGATGATGGATGGATGATAGATGGATGATGGATGGATGATGGATGGATGGATGGATGGATGGATGGATGGATGGATGGATGGATGGATGGATGGATGACCAAACCATCTCACCAGGATGGATGTGACTCAGGCATTTATTTTCAGTGGTTTGATCTTTAATGTGATTTTAAATAGCCATTTCTCATCAACAGTAGAATTGAATTCCTGATACTTCTGTGTCCCTGATGTCCCCGAGGCCATCAGGTGTCAGTCAGGTGTCAGTCAGGTATCTTCCAGGTATCTGTCAGGTATCTTCCAGGTATCTGTCAGGTATCTTCCAGGTATCTTCCAGGTATCTGTCAGGTATCTTCCAGGTATCTTCCAGGTATCAGTCAGGTGTCTTCAAGGTATCTTCCATGTATCTTCCAGGTATCATTCAGGTATCAGTCAGGTGTCAGTCTGGTGTCAGTAGGGTATCAGTCAGGTATCTTCCAGGTATCAGTCAGGTATCTTCCAGGGATCTGTCAGGTATCTTCCAGGTATCTGTCAGGTATCTTCCAGGCATCTTCCAGGTTTCAGTCAGGTCTCAGTCAGGTGTCAGTCAGGTATCAATGAGGTATCTGTCAGGTATCTTCCAGATATGCCTCAGGTGTCAGTCAGGTATCAGTCAGGTATCTTCCAGGTATCTTCCAGGTATTAGTCAGGTATCTTCCAGGTATCTTCTAGGTATCAGTCAGGTATCTTCCAGGTATCTGTCAGGCATCTTCCAGGTATCTTCCAGATATGCCTCAGGTGTCAGTCAGGTATCTTCCAGGCATCTGTCAGGTATCTTCCAGGTATCTTCCAGATATCCCTCAGGTGTCAGTCAGGTATCTTCCAGGTATCTGTCAGGTATCTTCCAGGTATCTTCCAGGTATCTGTCAGGTATCTTCCAGGTATCTTCCAGGTATCTTACAGGTATCTGTCAGGTATCTTCCAGGTATCTTCCAGGCATCTTCCAGGTATCTGTCAGGTATCTTCCAGATATCCCTCAGGTGTCAGTCAGGTATCTTCCAGGTGTCAGTCGGGTGTCAGTCAGCTCAGGTGTGTTCCAGGTATCTGTCAGGTATCTGTCATGTATCTTCCAGGTGTCTGTCAGGTGTCAGTCAGGTATCTTACAGGTGTCAGTCAGGCCAGGTGTGTTCCAGGTATCTGTCAGGTATCTGTCAGGTGTCTTCCAGGTGTCAGTCAGGTGTCAGTCAGGTGTCAGTCAGGTATCTTCCAGGTGTCAGTCAGGTATCTTCCAGGTGTCAGTCAGGTGTCAGTCAGGTGTCAGTCAGGTCAGGTGTGTTCCAGGTATCTGTCAGGTATCTTCCAGGTGTCAGTCAGGTGTCAGTCAGGTGTCAGTCAGGTATCTTCCAGGTGTCAGTCAGGCCAGGTGTGTTCCAGGTATCTGTCAGGTATCTGTCAGGTATCTTCCAGGTGTCAGTCAGGTGTCAGTCAGGTGTCAGTCAGGTGTCAGTCAGGTGTCAGTCAGGTGTCAGTCAGGTGTCAGTCAGGTCAGGTGTGTTCCAGGTATCTGTCAGGTATCTGACTGTCCTGACCCTCACTCTCAACCCCCCCCCCCGAGCCCTGCCTTTCACACCAAAGCTAAAATGGCTAAAAAAAGTGTGGTCTGTATTTCGATCGGCTCTGCATTTATATATCTTGGCAGTCATAGCGGCTCGTTGCTGCTGAAGTGACTCTGAGCAAACACAGCTGCTCCTCCGGAGTGTGATGTCATCGCGGGACATCTCCTCCGCCGTCGATCCTCGCTGAGGACAAAACCTTCTTCGGCCCCTGACGGCCTGTCAGGACGGGGCCGTTAGGAGATAAACGCCGCCGGTCTTTCATTTCTCCGCCTCTCCTGCGCGGAGGACTTATCGCCGTTCCGACCGTCTGCGGCGAGCAGCTTTGCCGGGCGACCCCGGAGCGTCGCTTGCCGGCCGGCCGTCCCGGAGGTCACGGCGAGCGGGATCCGCAGGGACCTGTCTATTTCCTGGAAGGCGGCGTTTCTCCATCAGCCCTCTCGTATCTATTGGAATAACAAACGGGTCTCCCAGGGTGGTGTCCACCTTCCCTCCCTTCGAGCTGAAAGCCGCTGCCAGTTCACCAAGACGGCGGCCTGACGAGAGCCAGGAGCCGCCGCTCTTCCGCTGCGGCGCCCGGAGCCTCGGGGTCAACGGCCTCCGCCCCCGGATCCGCGGAGAGACCCAGACCCGGCCCGGTATCGGCGGAGGTGTGCGATAACGGCGTCCCTGTGTGGGCGAGAGAGGCTCCCGGAGGCCAGGATGAAAACGGCCCTTTATAAGGCGCCTGCAGGCTCCCGGACGGCCGTAAAAAGAAAGCCTTTGAAAGCGCCACGCTTTGATGTCGCAGGGATCTCGTCGGCCCGGCGCTCCTGCCGCGCCGCGCAATTTGACTTTGAGGCAAGCGGGCGGCCTGCAGCCGGTGGCGAAATGAACCACAAATGGACGCTCGCGTGCGCGGCCCGGCGCCCTGAAGCCCAGGCTCTCCGGGAAGACGCGCCGCACAACCACACCTTATTAGCCACCAAGAAGCAACAAACCCCCAGTGTGTTTTCACAGCTTGGAGGCTCGGGGGGGGAGCAGGGCTCGAGTGGAAGAGCTGGCATCCCAGCACACACACACACACACACACACACACTCAAAACAAACAGTTTGAGCAGCAAGAGGGAGAGTCACAGGTCTGACGTTGCTGAAGAAGAAGCCGGGCCATCAGCGACTGCAACATCTGCGCCGCTTTTATTTTCCTTCACCCTGACGACGGGGCTGAGAGTCGGCCCGTGAACTTTGTTCCCTTGGATCTCCTAAAACGCAAACCTCCAGCCCACTGAGCCGTGCCTTCTGCTGTCCATAAAGCCACCCGGCGGACCACGCACACACACACACACACACACACACACACACACACACACACACACTCACACACACACACACGCACACAGAGGCGGCGCTGACCCGTGCGGTGGAGACGTGTCTGCGGGGAGCGACGGCAGCTTCATCATATTTGGCCCGACAGGTGCCGGGGAGAGTCGTGAGGCGCTGCGGTCGGAGGAAAAGCAGCGAATGTGTTGAAACCCGCTCATTACCCGGCCCGTAAATCACAGAACTCATCTCGGCCGACGGCCCCGACGGCCCCGACGACCGCGGCGCCTCGCGCTCTGCCGGGACGCCACTTTCATTTAATGAATCCATCAAACGGCAGCTGCATCTGGATCGGCGACGGGTCCTCCTGACGCGTTTCTTTTCACCGATTCACCGGGAATACAACCGATCCGCAAAAGAGGGCGTTTCCCTCGGCTTGGGCTCACGCAGGGATGGAGGAGTCACGAGGAGAAGCACGGCGGCGGCGTTGATGCTCGGCGTCCCAGCAGATGTTTTGAGACCCAAACCTCATCTCACCACCCCTGAAATCAGCCCAGCGTACAGCAGATTTCAGTATCCATCCATCCATCCATCCATCCATCCATCCATCCATCCATCCATCCATCCATCCATCCGTTTCTTGCGTTTCAGATGTTCAGATGGCTCCACGCAGTTTGACCTGAAACACCTGTCCAGGGACCACAGATGGAAAATAGCCTTTTGGCTAATTGTGGCATATTTACATGTGAAATGTTGATTGATTTGAACTGTCCCTGGAACAACTCACTCCATAAATAGGTCAATAAAATCCATCCATCCATCTTCTACCTCGTCTCCGGGCAGGAGTCTGGCCCTGGTCCCGGCGTGTCCTGGGTCTTCTGCGGGACCTCCTCCTCCTCTGGATGCTCTGCTCTGAGCCCCTCCTGGGTGTCTGAGCTGCTCACCCCCGAGGACTCCCCGAGGAGGAAACTCGTGTTGTGATCCGGGTTCCTTTGGTCAGCGCCCACAGCTGAGGGTTTTCCGTCCGAAAACGGATCGGCTGGCTGAAACCTGCCGACGATCCAGTCAAAACAAAATGTACCGACTTGCAGAGCGTCTGAACTCCGAGTCCTTTCCGTTCCACTTGTGAGACATTTCTGCGCGGGTGATGTTTTGATCTGTGATTAAAATTCCCGCGCACTCAATCATGAAGGATTCGCAGGATCCGTCAGAATCACCCCGTAATGACCCTGGATGAGGGAGGTGCTTTGGCATTGGCCTGGACTCCTTGATCACACAGAACCACAAAAAGACGGGCGTATCAGCGCGGAGAAGACCGGGATTTATCCGCAGATCTGGATGCTGGGTGTCTTCCAGCGCGCCGCCGTGACGAGGTGGTGTTTGCGACGCTCACGTCAAAGCAAACGAGGAAAAACGCCGACGTCGCACACAATCGCGGATCGAACGCGCCTCGTTCGACAAGGTCGAGAATTCCCCCGGCTCGGGGTCACGCGGCTCGGGTCCTCCGGAGTCTACTGTGCTGAAGTTCAGAGCCAGAACGCGTCTCCCCTCCCCGCTATCTCTCGAACGCGGCCCCTTCTCAGAAGATAAACCGACCTCTCCAAACTATTTGTTCCCGCACTCGCAGATAACCATCTGCAGGTGGGATGTCGGCGGCGGGAGTCAAAACAGGAAGGGAAAATGACAGCGCGTCAGCCATCTGACAGGAATCGCATGCGAAGACCACCTCGGGGCGGGAGGACGTCGGTCACGCCTGCGGCGGGACGTTTCCGAAGGGGCGCCGACTGCTGGCGGGGTCTCGATCTCCATCTGCGGTTTCTAAGGCCGCCGACAAAGATCCTGGCGGAGGGGGTTCGGAAAGCGTCGCACAGATTTACACGCCGCTCTCCGCTCGGACCGCAAGTGCGGCGAGGAGTCCCGCCGCGGTCCCCGCTCAGAGGAGAGGTCAAACAGAGGGCTCCAGCTGTGGATGAGGATGAATAGCACGGAGAGGGATGATGGGCAGAGGTGTGGGGGCGGGGTGTGAGGACCTGGGGAGTGATCAGGACAGAGGAGGGTCTCCGCTCCTTCGCCAAGAACAACACGGGAGCAGCGAGGAGGATTACGCCGGCCGCTTCTAGACACACACTGAGATATGAGATCGGGATTCCGCATTCCTGAGCGTCGTCCTCGGCCCGGCAGGAGCATCCGGCGATAACTTCCCGGAGATTCGCGCCGCCTTCTCCCGGCGCGGACGCCGGCCTCGGCCGCAGCTGCGCTCCCCTCTCGCCGGGATCTCCGCTCACCTCTGCTCCTCCCAGAGTGTCGGCTGGAAGCGACCTCCTCCTCCTCCTCCTTAAGTCAGCCCAATCTGTCAGGACACAATAGGCTACCTCTCCAGCTATGTTGTTTTTGGAATAGGAAGCCTTCAGCCTTGCTTGTTCTCCCTCTAGGTTGACAGACTCCCCTCCCCCTCCTCCCCATCGCCCTCTCCCCCGCCTCCCCCGACCTCAGCTCTGATTGTAGATTTTGCCTCGGTGCTCCAGGGGTGCTGTTTACTTTTACTTATCAGTGAGGAAGTAGTGTAATCGCAGTGACCCGGCCGGGGTCGTCCTCTCCGTCCGATGGTGGCCTCCTCTGTCCGCGACAAACTTCATCACACCCTCCCTACCATTGCTCACAACAACTGCTGACTTTCTTTTAAATCGATAGAAGCGTCTGTCTTTCTCCGGGCCCGACAGAACGGGGCGGCGGTGAGTCTTTGGAGGTCCAGTCAAAGCCCGGAGGCTGGGCTCCGTCAGAGAAAACCGCAGGCCGTGCTGAAATGCAACGGCTTGCGTCTTTAGCTGCTAACAGCGGAGGAGTTCTTTGGTAAGATAGTGAGCGGCATCGTCTGCAAAGAAAACCCGATGCAGCCCAAACACAGTTAAATCCAGATGAGGATGTGATTCCTGAGCCGGCGGTTGGAGGCATGTTTCTCATGGAGGCGGATGGCGTAGAAAATGTACTTTTCGTGAAAGGCTTCACACACACACACACACACACACACACACACACTATCAAACAGTTCCTCAGCACATTCGTATCTCCTCCCCGGCTCGCCTCCATATGGTTTTTCAATCACTGACAAAACTGGCTGGTGTCACGGCTGGTACATCAGAGCTGTCAGCGGACCCCCCACTCCAAAACCATCGCGGTACACCTGACAAAACCTTCAACGACGAGATGGGATGCGATCGCCTCAACAAAAAATAAACCAGCGCCTCACAACAGGAGAAATACCTTGCCGCCATTCCACCGGGCTTCTCGGTAAATCAGCCTCTGTTGTGGCCTGGGCTCTCGGAGCCGGGCCTCCTCCACTTTATCGCGGTGTTCCGCCGCGATCGCACTCCCTGAGGCTCGCTGATGGAAAAAGTGACAGGGAGAAGGAAGCGAGGTGTCCGGGGACGGGGATGAAGATTACTCACAAAGCCTCCCCGACCGCTGCCAAACTCCTCAGGTTGTTGTTTTTTCCTCTTGACTCATTTGGTAACTGGGCCTCCTCCTTCGCAGCAGTGGTCAGAGGAAGAGGCTCCACGCAGACTGTTAGTCAGGAGAAAGGCACTGAACACTAAGCGCCAATTGACACCTTGGAACACCGCAAATATTCCGGAGCTGCGACTCGAAATCCTCGAGCGTCCCGCGGATCCAAAGCTGTCCCCGCGCCCGAGCCGCCGCCGTTCAATTCACGGGAAAGGCGGTTTATTTCCTGCCGTGCTGTTTTTTTCTCGCACGTGCGGCGAATGGATTTGACGGAGTCCATTTTGAGAATGCGTTTTTCGGGGAAAAGAGGCAATTGATTTATTGCGGTTGGAACCGAATCGAGTCAATAAATATTTGACTCTGACATATTTCGCCGTGGATGTGCGCTCGAGCTCCGGTTTATTTTCACAGTGGAATCCAACCTCATAACAGGTTGTAGTTGGTTCAACTTTTAATGCGGTACCGAGTGACTAAAAGACGGCTGATAGATGAAGTGCAGCTACAGAGACTTTCTGTTTTCCTTCCCGACTTTTCTAAATACTGAACTTTCTCCGCTTTCACATCATCCGTTACCAAATTATTAGGGTGAGATCTGAAAAGGGCGGAGGGCGGCGTGCGGTAGGAGTCACCGCCACTACCTTTGCAGCGCGCATAAATCAGCAGGCTAATAAATTGAAAGCTAAATGACTTCTTGCCCTCAACATATATCATGGAGGCAAACCAAATGAAGCCTTATATACCCTGGGGGACAGAGGAATGCTTCTGTTCATAACAGTGATTTGTGGACGGCTCCCATGGTTGTGGGCTCCAGAAATCACGGTTGTGTCGTCCTTTCTTGCACGCACCGCTTTTACATCCGTCAGACCTGCAGCGCTATCTTTGATTTGTTGCAGGGAAAATCTTTATTTGTCCCCTCTGGTTTTACTCAAAAACATTCCAGCCGCAATCAATAACCCCGCCTCTGTTTGCACTTGATTTAGACAATATTCACAACCTGGCAGATCCTTGTTGTCCCCTGGTTCATGATACACTGAAGCACACAACAACAACAACAACAACAACGACAGCAAGCAAACGTTGTAATTCTCGCATTCTGTCCTCCCTGAGCCTGAGCAGCGTCAGCTGGACGCCTGGGAGGTGCGCCCATCCCCGCTGCAATGGCGCCCCCCAGTGGACAAACGCCGTCGCTGCTGCCCGGCGGAGGCTTCTGTTTTGCACGAATAAAAATATAATTCCAAGTTAGAAAAATAACAACACATGCAGAGAGCGGGCTCATGAATTTTTTTTATTTTTGTCTAGGGAGGGACGAGATGAAAACACACATCATTGCGTGCAGAAACAAGCTGGTGATCGCGTTGCGTCTTTGCCTTTGCTCACGCGTGATTGGTTGCAGATACAGACAGGCGCGTCCAATGGAAGAGCTAATCATCTCACCTGGATCGTCGATCGTTACCAGCGTGCCGAGCAGCAGCGGCCCGGAGACATAGTCTGATCCGGAAGCGACAAGAGCTGCGACAACGGACGGCAGACGTCTTACTGCCGGACAGTGAGGAGCTCCGAAGACAACTACCGGCGCGGGAACACGAGACAAGTTCCTTCGCCTGGTGAACGGACGCCTGAAGGCCCAGCGAGAGCTTCTCTGCTGTGACGGCCAGCCAGAGGGCTCCACGGGCCACAAAGAAGGCGGCTCTCGTCGGCGTCCCCCTCAGCTTTACCACGAAGTCGCGGAGCCGCTGACTGGAGCGCCCCCCGGAGGAGGTGATCTTCCCAACACCCGGAAAGCCCCGGCAGCAGAGCAGGAGCCGGACAAACGGACGCTTCGAGAACGGAGAGCCGCACGCTTTGGAACCACAGAGGTCCTGGAGGACGGCGGAGGTCATCGAGACGTAAGGTCACGCGTCATTTCGTCCATTCACCTGCTTCCAGAGCCCATTCAACGTCACGCTGCTCATCAGAGGTCTTTATTTACCTCCCTCCATCTGCACGCTCTCATCCTCCTCTTCTTCTTCTCCAGCCCGCTTCCTCAACACCTGTCACACGTCTCCCCGCCGCCGCGGTCCGAGAATAGGAAATAAATGGATAATCTGCTCCCGATACCCGGGCCGACATAAAGACATAATAGTTTCTGATTAATCTTAATCACCTCCTGCTCCCACGCACGCCGACCTATTTATGGGCTCGACAGCGACGTGCAATCGCTGCCGATGGATCCCGACGAGTGATCGGGCGAGATGATTCACCAGTGAGTCACACGCCGAGGCACACGGTGACTCACCGACATCTACATGTGAGTTCTCAAAACCCCCGGACGGCCGTCCTGCCTCGGGGGGCCGCGAGGACGGAGGGAGGGTTTCGCATCGGCTTCACGTGGACTCGGGTTTCTAAATGAAATACGGCGCTGGAGAGCGGAGGAGCAGCAGCCGCCGCTGGGCCGCTCCTGTCCACAGCGGCTGATCCCACCAGACGTACCAAAAGCCGCTAAACATTGCTTTCTGAAAACTCTCATGAGATGAAATCAGATAGGTGGGTTTGAGAGGTGGCCGGCACACAAACGCTCTTCTCGGCGAGAAGAAAATGGGGAAATAATGCACTTTGAGGAAGAGGCTCTCACATTCACTACCTGAAAATCCACTGACAGGACACAGATGTACCATAACAGATCATCTCTCACAGTTAGCCCAGAGGGGTTCTCTGCGCTTCACGTTTATTCACGTCAAACCGCCGTGGTCGTTCTTCATGTGGCACCGGTGGGAACGACCGAATCTCCTTTCGGCAACAACAACAACAACGAAAAAACATCACAAAGGGGGGAAGCCAATATGCAGGAATGGAAAGCGTACATGGTATCTGCAATGTGCACAACCACAGTCACAGAGCTGAGAAGACGCGTGTGGTTTTGTTCTTGAGGAAGGAAAGGCAGAGTTGAAGACCAGGGCTTGGCGGGGACGGTTTTCACATTTGTCGGTATGGCAGCTGCAGGGGGGTCGAGGACGAGGAGGAGGTGGACTGGAGAACCCTGGCTCTCCAGACGTGTGAATGACTGAGCGAACGCCTGTGTGTCTCTCTATGTGATTGGTCCAGGGTGAACCCCGCCTCTCGCCCAATGACAGCCGGGGAAGGCGGGGGTGACCCTGACTGCGGGACGGACAATGAATGAATGAACGAACGAACGGATGAATCATCTACATGTGACGGAAGGCTTTCTTCATGTGGGGATTGTTGAGATCCACAATGTCATTCGCTCTCGATGCAAAGCCGTTTCCCTTTGTTTCGCTTCCCCAGAACAATAAAAAAGCCTTCATTTCACCTTCTTCCATCCTCTTACGCTCCTGTTTCCAGGACCACGTGAGGTTTCCCTCACAGCTCGGTGACCGTGAGAAGAAAACAAAGCACCCTTCCAGCTCCGGCTGGAGTCTTCTGCGTTCGCCGCACAAACACAGCTGAGTAACTTCTTCGTCCTGTAACAGAAGCCGCCGTTCGTGTTTTCCCGAGGGCGTCGCGCCCGTGGACGGCGGGGGGCGCCGTGCCAGGCGTCTACGTGTCGGGCTGGGCCGAGGCCCGGAGGACGTCCAGGCAGTTGACGGTGAGCAGGGCGCCGGTCAGCTGCCTCCACTGTCTGGTGGCGGGGTTCTTCATCTTGTCCAGGGCCAGGTGGAGGTCCTGGATCATGTCCCTGTAGCTGTCTCCGTAACGCAGACTCCAGGAGAAGAGGAAGTCGTAGGCGGGTTTCCACATCGACTGAACAAAGAGGAAGGCCGTGAATGACCCGGAGAAGCGGTCACGTACCTTCACGTTCCGGCTTCGGCGAGACTGACCTGAGGACCGACTTCCCCGCTCTTTCCTCGGTGCGGCGCCTCGTAGGCCGCCATCTGGGCGGCGCTGAGCTTCCCCACTTTCTCCGCCAGCTCCCGCCATCGGACCCCCAGCTCGACGGCGGTCGACAGGATGACGATGTTCTGGATGAGCCGCGCCACCAGCTTCACGCAGTCCATCTTCAACAGGCCCTTGGGGGGGGGGGGGGGGGGGGGGGGGGGGGGGGGGGGGGGGGGGGGGGGGGAGGGGGCGCGCCGATACCCGGGGGCTGACAGCAGACACGTGCTGCCCCGTCCCTCGTCCCGCCGCTCCGGATGCAGGGTTAAAGCCGTGCGTACGCGTCGGACGCGC
>CAAKHD010010124.1:25629-37749 GCA_901007705.1 Fistularia tabacaria
GGTGTCGGCGGGGCGGAGGGAGCTGGCGGGTTGTGCGGGGGGGGGGGGGGGGGGGGGGGGGGGGGGGGGGGGAAGCACGGCGGAGGTGAGTCGGCGGGGCGGACAGGAGCGAAAGCCGGACGCGGCGTTTCCATGCACTCACAACCAAGAGCTCGTGGAGAAACTTCCTCCTGCTCCTCTCGGCGTGGCAGTCCTCCTTCAGCTTCTCCAGCACGCAGGCCACCTTGTCGGCCTCGGTTTCGGCGCAGCGCCGCGCGATGGTGTCCAGCGTCGCGCTGTAATACCCCAAGGCGTCGGCGAAGCCCCTCCAGCTGCTGATGTGCTCGGTGACCAGCGTCTGGATGGCCGAGTACATGTAGGTGAGCTTCTTGAAGGGCAGCGTCATGTTGTCCAGCAGCACGTCGGTGGTGATCCGGACGCCGCTGAAGTCCATCACCTGCTCCCGGCCGATGACCTTGACATTCTTGCAGTGGACCAGACCGGTCCTGCCCCGGAGGAATCCGATGTACCACTCCTTGACCTTGGAGTTGCCCACCGACTTCACCGTCTCCCTGGACAGGAGAGCCAGCGTGTCGCCCTTGAAGTACTCCAGCAGGTACTCCACGCGCGGCTGGCGGAGCACCGACTTCAGCGCCACGCCGTACCAGCTCACGCTGACCGGCGCGTCTTTGAATTTCGGGAGTTCCGGCACCCTCTCCTCCGGGATGGGCGAGGTCCTCGCCGTCTCCGTCCGCCTCTCCACCTGCCTGGAAACCCGCTTGTCGGCTCGGACGGGCGCGGCGGGGGGGGAGCCCACCTGGAAGCCAGCGACGGGCGCGGAGTCCCAATCCGTCACCCGCAGATCCAACGTAAAGGGTCGCATTTCGCCGACGCAGGAGAGCGCCACGGGTAGATGCAGGACCGTCCCTATCTTCAGCTGACTCTGCCTCACCCGCTTCTCCCGGTCCTCGGCCTTGATTTGGAACGGCGAGTCGGAGATGCTGCTGGCCACCAGCAGGTCGTGCAGCTGGCGGGGTTTGTAGAGGTGCGTGCCCCACAGCCGGAGCACCAGCGGCGGCAGATGCTTGTCGCCTCGGCAGATGTCCGAGAACGGCAGCTGGGGCGGGACGTCGTCGTGGCAGCAGACCACGATCACCACCTTGAAAGACGGGTGGATGTAGCGGGGGCCGTAAAGCGCTACGGTGATGTGGCGATCCAGGTGATCCCAGACGGACGTCGCCGGGGGCAGCGCCGCCGAGGCCTCCGCGACCGCGATCGCGTAAAAATGAGTCTTCAGCTCCTGGATTTTCATCTGCAACACGTTCTCATAAAGGTAACAGTCGCTCACTCTGTGATAAGGCCCCTCTCTTTTGTTTGACAAAAGCCCGACCACGGAGGCCGTCATCTGGCTCTGGGGGTCCTTCTTCACCGCCCCGGACAGCTTCATCTCCAGGGAGACGCACTCCTTGGTGTTGATGTTGCTGAGGACCACCTCCAGGAGGGGACTCACGGTCGTCCTGTAGTTGCTGTTGAGTCCAGGAGGCGGGTCCAGCATGACTTTCAGCGTGACTTCCTGGACTTCGCCCGGAGGAACGTGGCCCGGCGGGATGTGGACTTTGATTTTGGAGTCCGGCAGCTGCGCGGAGCCCCCGGCGTGGCCGATTTTGCAGATGACCTGAAAGTCCGAGGCCTGAGTCTGAGCCCAGCCGGGGCTCTGGCTCATCAGGTTCAGGTCCAGGCACGAGCGGGTTAACTGCCGGTGGCTCAGCCAGGCCATCTTGTAGGCCTCGCGGTCGTTTTTCAGCCACTCGAAGTCCGGGTTCAGCACCGGCTCGGGCGGCGCGCAGCTGTTCACCTTCGCCTGCTTGGGCACCTTCCTCTCCAGCTGCTCCAGGATGTCGGAGGCGCTCCTCCATCTCCCCGCGCGGCTGTCGACGTCGCGCGTTTCGGCCAGAAAATCGCCCGCGTCGCCCTCGTCCGAGGACGAGCTGGCGGCGTCCCCGTTGTGAGCGTGCAGGTGGTTGTCGGAGCCTGGCGCCGCGCTCGATCGGCGCCGGCCGTTTTCCTCCCTGCCCCCGCTCACGATCTCGTCTAAAAACGGGTTGGACGCAGACAGCGTGTTCCAAAATGGGTTTTTTGTCTGAAAAGAGCGGGTGACCTCCGGCTGTAAAAGGGGCCACTCGGAGTTCTGCGTCACCTGTGACGCACTTCCATCTACAAAAATAGCAGAATTGTGTTTTTCACTTTGTTTTGAACACAATGTCCTCAAAGGTAATTGCGACTTGTTTACCTTTCTGTCTGTTGCCGCCGGGGGGATCGTCCTCCAGGTCGATCAGAGTCCCCTCGGACTTGCTGCGCATGAGATTCCCCACCTGGCGGAAGGACCTTGCTCTCCCAGCCGCCATATCTTCATCTAAAAACACAGAAACTATGGCCTCTTATATTTCCGGTCCCAAACAGACGGAGCGAAAATGACAATGCGATTCCCGGATAGGGGACGAGATAGGAGAACAATCAGCAAATACTTCTACCGTATCACCGTGAAACACACCGAGGAATCGCAGTCTGTCCGCGCAGTGAAGAGTAATCGTCAATAACTTGTAATGATTTGCGGCCCTCGCCGCAAATCTCTGCAACGCCTGCTCTTTTCCGTCACAACCGGCTCTGTTCGAGCCCCCGGGCTCTCGGCTGATTGTTACAGAAACGTGTTCATCGGGGAATGAAGCCTGCACTCCTCACTTGTTTGGGTAAAAGGACGCCCATTCATAACTTGTCACAGTGAGTCAGTCATTAATGATGTGTTTTCTTACACCAGTGCACAAAAACAGGTTGGTCTTGTTGTCGGGTTGGGAGACAGTAGCTTCTTGGTTCACTCGCCCGCTTTTCACTGTACACAAATGTCCCAGAATAATCATGGCTGCTCTCGAAATCAAAAAAATAAATGGTTGAAGCTCATCATAAATGCTGTCATAATAACACACTGCCCGTTCGCGATGGAGCATTTTCTCAAATTTACACTGAAATCCTTTTGCGACAGAACGCAGCGCAACGTCAGTCATGAAATCCCTGCTCTCCGGTGTCACGACCCGGAGCTCCCACGGCCACAGACGCAGTTTCGGTGTGCGAACAGGTGTGTGTGTGTGTGTGTGTGTGTGTGTGTGTGTGTGTGCAGTGGTTACACATTAATAACGCAGGACATACTAAGGTCCGGTTTCGCCTGTTAAACAACAGAGAGGGGAAAAGAAGAAGAAAAACAACAAAAGCAAGAATGAAAACATGCAGCAGAGAAAATAAGAGTCTGATTTGAACTCACCTTCGGCATGAGATGTTTGTAGTTTTTACTTGTGCGCGTTTGTAGGAAAAGAGACCAATCCACTGTCACTTACACCTTGTCCGCGGGGCGTGTCCGTCGCGTCACAGCGGCCGCCGCCGCGAGGCATTCTGGGAGTTGAAGTTCCACCAGCGCGGCTCCGGGGTCCTGCGCCGGAGCGGCGAGAATACAAGTCCCACAATGCAACGCGCCGCGTACGCCGGGGGACATACCTGAAGCTAAGCGATACCTGTAAGTTTCGACTGGCCGCCGATAAGCGCCGGTAAAGCAAATAAAAAGAAACACACTCAAAAACGAACCGTTAACACAACTAACCTTATATCTTGACCGCATTCCTTTGTTTTGTTTGTTTGTTTGTTTGTTTGTTGTCGTTTTCAAATTAGCCGGAAGTGAATTTGGCTAGCTTGCGTAGGAATAATTAGCCTACTAATTGGACGGCGTTAACGCAGCGAACGCTAAATCGTCACAAACTTAAGTTGTCAGTGAGAAAAGTCAACAGTTCTATTGACTGAACTGTTTTATTATCAACCGCGCTCTCAGAGAACACAGATGAAAATTCCCCAAAGGAGCAGAGGGATAAACAGAAGTTAATGTCATCAAGGCCAAAAGTCGGTTATCAGGTCGACGAGAATGCGATGAGAGGCCGCAGGGGTCGATAAAATAGGCCCTCTCATCATAATTGAGCCAAGCTGAAGTTCGAAAAGGGAAGTTAAAAGAATAAAAACACTTTGCATTTTAACTTTAAAATGCATCAATCGAACACCAAAGTGCTTTCAAAGTGAAACATCACATCGCAATCTGAACAGCTACATGTGCGGAATCAAACAAGCAATAATGATAGTCAAACAGCACTCATGTTAGTAGGATTTATTATTCATCGCCTTTAATTATCATAACACAGAGGTTGAAAAGGCAGAATTAATGAGGACAAGGTAATTATTCAAGTTGATTTAAAAAAAAAAAAAAAAAATAGCATTTCATTTACTTTGATTGCAACCAATAGTAATTTTTGTTACCCGTATTTTCAGTGATAGCAATAAAGACAATGTATTTCATGGATGTAATTCAAGGATTAAGGAGATACAAGTGGTCGACGTTAACCTTGCTGGGGGCTCAAAGAAGATAGAATATCCCCCTGGAGCTGTGGATTTTGTTTCAAAATACGGCCGGCATGTCAAGAGCACGACAAAGTACTCCTTAGTGTTGAGTTCCGTGTAGCAAGTACAGCAGGTCGGACTGGAGGTGAACTCCACATCCCATAGAAACACAGGTGAAACGATTTTACTCGTGGTTGTCACCAAACGCATCGGCAAATTCTGCTCCCTTTAAAGAGAAACCCGGCAGACGGGGGCAGCATCCGAGGCCCTGAAAGGTTCGCCTTGACTAAAACTTGTTGGTGTTGTGTCTTTGCAGAGCCGCCCCAGCGTGCTTTCTAAACCCTCTGATACCCAATTCAATGTTGAGTCTTATCTGCAAGGGGTGGAAAGCACGGGGGATCACATCGTATGACGATTCCGATGGAATTTAAGAATGAAAGAACAATGTTTAAGCTTAATCCAGTTCATCATTTCGTGCATGATAAAAACTCACTTAAAGTCTGGTGATTGTTGGTTTGCATGTGGAAAAATCTCCCATTGTTAATGCTTCTGCTCGATTTAAAAAGGAAAATACAAGAATCTTTAAGTAACATGGAAGTGAACTGTTAACAGTGAAAAATGTTCCTCCATGTTGAAGAAGGTGACTTACACCTTTGAGCCACTTGGGGGAGCCATTTCTCTCCCACTGCCCTGGCCAGAGGTTCAACTGTTCTCCACGTCGAGTCGAGGACCGCTGTTGTTTGTGAGGTTCGAGATATTCACCCGTCGACTGGGTAAGAACCTGTCCGCTGCACCCGGAAGCTGACGTTTGTGCCGCGGTGAAGTGTTCGCCGTGGAAGTTACGCAACGGCGGAAATATTTTTGATGAATTCATTGTGCGCTGCTGTTTAAGGCTTGAGGTTATTTTATCCGAAAGGCCCCGCTGGTGGAAATTCCTGTACACTTATTTGATATCGATGGAAGATTATAGGCCTGGAAAGCCAGAGGAGCCTCCCGCGGTGAAGCTAAATCTGTTGGTATTCCACGCACAGTGAGGCAGGTGAAACACCACCTGTGACATAAATGAATCTAATTTGCTGAAAGCATTGTATAAGGGCACCCTGTCAGTTTTTCAGCAATTACCGCTGATCATTTTGAATAACCTCTGCGCCTCATCAAATCACCTCCCCCGAGGAGAGACTGGCGGTGACAGGTTTTTTTCTTTTTTTTGCTGTAAAATTGTTCACAGATGCGTCAAGGGACGAGACGTGTCACCACCGCGGCCTGGTTTGCCGACGAGAGCTGGAACCCGGCGTATCGGTATCAGCTCCTAAAGTCAGCCTGCGGTTCTGAGAAAGACTCAATGAAGTCCCAGTGATGTCTGGACTTCCCCACACGCTAAGGTGATGCTTATTTCCGGTTGTTTCCATTCCCAGTGGACTGACAGGAAGCTGGCCGCGGCTGCCAACACACTGCAGGGACGGTGTTTTCCAGTTTGGCTCTGAAATAGCTTTATTCCGGTGAGTAGTGGTGACGTTGCAACGGTCTGGGAAGATGGGTGTTTTTTAGAGCACGGCGATCAGGCCGGGCGGACTCTGCGACGCTACTATTATATGATAGTCAGCATAGCATAAGAGCTGTTATCTGGGATTTAAGGCACGAATTAACCCTCATTTTGAATTTCTATGAATGCTTCCACTCTGTATTCCTATTTGGCTTCGCCTAAACTATCTTTCTTTTTTAACACCAAAATTCACACTCCGTCCATGTCTCGCTCCAGTCTCGTCAGAGTAATCCATTACATTGGCCTAATCTGCAATAAAGGATGCATAACAAACCACATCAGACCCTAATCCAAGAAAGACGGGTGTTAAAGGTGAATTAGTCTTTTCTCAGTAGCCTCTTTATGGCCGTTTGCTCTTTTCATCAGTGGCTCCTTGTTTCCTCTCCATGTTTCAGACAGCACCACAAAAGAAAACTATCTGCATGCAAAGTGGAAGAAGTGACACAGTTGTTTTGTTTTTGTTTTTTGAAATATAAAAAAAAAAGGGTCTCACCCGGGCCTCGTTCGACGGCTGCTGTTAGATTTCGGAGGTGACGTTTTTGGATCACAGTGATCATGCCCGGGCTTTTTTCAGAGCCTCGCTGTTTGAAGCGATTGCCTCTGACGCTAAACCGCAGGACAATCCAGGACTTTAGGGGGAAGGTAAGGGAGGCTCGAGAGACAGCTTCACCTGGACTTACACTGAGGGAAGGAACCAGGCGTAGAAGACAGAAGCTTACATTAGGAGTGGGACCCTGGATTCTGGTGAATCGAGTGATTTACCAGCGGGGCCCGGGGTCGGCCTCGGGCGTCAAGGCAGAAAACACGCCATTGTGACGCGAGTCGGGCCGGAGAGACTCGTACGCGTCACTTTCCTCTCAATTCCTAAGACGGCGGAGGACGGTCCGAACTCACACAAAACTTCAAACGCAGTAACGTTGATGAGCTTCAACAAAAGATCAGCTCTCAGCATTGAGATCGAATGAGACGACGTCGTGCCGGTGGGGAAAACACTAGGTGGCGCTACTGAGCTGCGTGTCGATAAAGACCGGGCCTGAGAGAAGTTTGGAGGCTGACTTGAGTTTGCCAACATCCCGGTGACTCCAGGGACCCGGCGGGCCGCTCACAGCACCGCGACACTATTAATACAGCACGGGAAGTACCGGAGGCAAAATTCAGATTTTCTTTAATAAATGAAGCAAAAAAAAGTTGGCGTCGACGTGCGCAATCATTTGCTTGGTGCGTAAAACCCGGGAAACGCGATGAGGAAAGGTGAGAAGGTGAAGCGGTGTTTTCATTCGTCTCTGCGTGATGACAGAAAACAAAGTGTGCCCGCGTTGAGGAATCAGAAAAAGAAACCGCTCGAAATAAATTCTCGTCTTATTTCAGCCGAGCGTCACTGCGAAAACAACGCGTCTTTAAAGCTTCAATTTAATCTGGAAAGATGAATTTCCCTTGTGACTATTTATGATTTCATCTCAACCAGAGGCAAAACGCGGCGAAGAAGAATCCCGGCAAAATCCACTCCCGACATTTATGTCTAAAGCAATAACCGTCGGCCGGTAATTCAATGTGCTTTTTGCGCATTTATTAACCGCGCGATTTGTGGAAGAAAAAAAAAAACAACAAACCCCGCGGCTCTCTGGCCAGAAAAAAACCACAACAACACAAAACAATTCAAATGTGAATAAGAGCATGTTCATGCATTTGTCAAGTAAAGAAAATAAATCCAATTCACAGCCTGGAGCATTTTAAAATCCCGCAAACTATGAAAGAGCGTTAAATACCGTCCGGGCTGCGGTTCGGACGCGTTTGGCCGGTGTGGAGTTGCGCCTCACCGGAGTTGGTCCTTCACAAATACAAAAACAAAAACAAAAAACAAAGAGCGTTCGACCCCGGTGCGGATTTCTTAAATTTTTTAAAATGTTCAGTAATTATGGAGAAATACGTAGATATTTTTATAAATCTCTGCGCGGGTTTAAGCGAGGCCCCTTGATGCTCCAAGGTGGCCTGGAGAACCTGGGAAAAACCAGCGGCTTTGGGGGAAAAAAGACCCGAACCCGCAGCTTTCGCTCCACAGAGCCGCGTTATTATAGGACATTCTCTATTATTATCAGAATGATTATTTCCAGCCTGCGGCGGGACGGGTGATCTTTTTTAATCGACTCGAAAATGAAACAAAGCGAGTCGATCCACTGATTCTGAATCCATACTGACTTTATTGAGTGGCTCCCATAAAAAGCCATTCTCGGAGGAGAGGGAGGAAACAAAATAGCATTGTAAAATTAAAATCCACTTCACAACATGCTCGCTTAAATTAAAACAAAAACAAAACCAAAAGAGAAGGTCAACAGTAAAATGATTTCGGAAAACCTTACAAATAAATTCAAAGTGCGCCTAAAGATAGACCCCTAAATACAAGGAAACGCGTGGTTAAATAGAACTCCCACAATACATCTCATTTCAAGTCAGGAAAAATCAAAGTACATTTCCGTATATTTTCAAATATGTACTAGAGTCCATGTACAACTAGAAATACCTATACAAAACCGTCTCCTGGACAAAGACACGACTCACCTTTACAGCGGCTTCTTCTAACTACAGCTCTCACTATTTACAGCCTTTTTCTTTTTCTCTTTGCGGCCCAGCGGCGGAGAGCGGACCCGGACCCGGACCCGGACCCGGACCCGGACCCGGACCTGGACCCAGGCCAGGCACTCTCTTCTTTTTCTTCTTTTTTTTAGCGTTTCTTTTCTCTGACAAACCGACTTTACGCACACGTCGGAGGCCGCGGGACGGGACCGGGCTGCAGTGTGTGGGACGTGGACCGAACCCCCGGGGAGCTCCGCGGTCAGGTCAGACCTTCTGGAAGGTTCCGACAAACCCAACAATTCGCGCACACACACACAGAGACACACACACACACACACACACACACACACACACTCACACACGGAATCTGCGGGTTCTCCTGCTCGATAATAAAGTGCCAGAGTTTGCAAGTGGAACAGAAAAATAAGATAAAATAACATTTTCCCAGTTTCTTGTAATTTTGAACATTTGAACAAAAATAAAATCAAAAAACAAACAAAACAAAGGCGAAATTTAGTTTGAAGATGTGATCTAAGAAAAGTGTTTCCGAACACGGCCACGCTCCGCGAACTTTGATCCGTGTTTCCTCCCCACGCAGCGGCGGAACCCCGACATGACCGGGCCGGACCGGACCGGACCGGGGCGGCGGAGGAAAACAAGCCAAAGCAAAGAAAACACGTCCACTTTCACGTCCTTACCGAACACTCCCCGGCGGAGGGGCGCAGTTAGAGGCCGTTCATGCCCACGCCCTGAGCGGACTCGGGTGGGTGCAACAGGTCGGGGGAGTGGCACGGGGGGCTCCCCGGCGCGCTGTGCTCGCTGTCGGTGTCGCTGCCCCGCTTGCCGCCGCTGCCGCCGGAGCCGGAGCCCGCGGAGCCGCCGGCGCTGTGAGTCTTGACGTGCTTGCTCAGGTGGTCGCTCCGCATAAACCTCTTGTTGCACACCGGGCAGGCGAAGCGCTTCTCCCCGGTGTGTGTGCGTAAATGCCGCTGCAGCTCGTCGGAGCGGGTGAACCTCTTGCCGCAAAAGAGCCAGTTGCACACGAACGGCCGCTCGCCGGTGTGCCAGCGCAAGTGCGCCTTCAGGTGCGACGTTTTCCCGTAAACCTTCCCGCAGCCCGGGATGTGGCAGCTGTGGAGGCCCTTCCGGCGCAGGCTGGCCCCCGCCGGCCCCAGTCTCTCCGCCTCCTGGCAGTTGGGGCAGTCGCAGGTGGCCCTGCCCGAGTAGCGCCGCGCGGACGACCGGGGGGACCCCGCCAGCGACGCGGGCGGGCCCCCGGACAGCATGGTGCCCCCCGCCCCGGCCAGGGGCGACGGCGTCGTGTCCGGGTACGAGGACAGCACCGGCTTGAAGCCGTCCATCAGGTGCTGGCCGGTGGTGAGCAGGTGCGGCGAGGGGCTGGTGCTGAAAGCGGAGTGACTCAAAGTGGAGTAGTCAGAATTGTATCCGCCCAGAGGAGAGTGCAACGAGCCCTGGAGTCCGCCGGAGTGCAACGAGCTCTGCAGCGCCGCGCCGTTCGGGTTCTGCACGTCGATCCAGCCCGTGCCCACGTCCCACCACGCGGACGCCCCGGTGGTGCCCACCTCCCCCGCGGGGATGCCGGGGTGCGACGACTTGAACCACGACTCGTAGGGATGCGCCACGCTCATCCGGGGGTAGATGCCCTGCAGGCTGTCCACGGAGGTGTGCACCTTGGAGATGAACACGGGCTGGTGGCCGGACTCCTGCGAGCCGTTCGACACGGACGCCTGGAACACCGAGTAGTCGTTGCCGAAGTGGGAGCCGGACGTGGAGCCGGACGTCAGGGAGAAGGCGCTGGAGCCGGCGGAGCCGTTGGAGCCGAACGACTCGGAGATGCCGCCGCCGTTGCGGGACACCCCGAAGCCGGACAGGCCGGAGCCCAGGCTGCAGCTGCTGGCCGCGGCGCGTTTCCACGGGTGGAAGCCCTTCCCGAAGGACGACGGGTTATCCGAGATGGCGGAGGGCGAAGGGCCCGGACTCCCGATCTTGTTGCACGTCGCCGCGAGCATGGCTAAAGGAGTCGATCCCAACCTCGGCTCCTCCTGGAAGGGGACAAGAAAACCGTGAGTCAGCGCTCTCTCTCTCTCTCTCTCTCGCAACTTCCACACCCGACGGGACGGCGTGCCTTTCTCTCGGTCAACTGACAGAAAGAAAAAACTGCCTCCGGACACCCCACTCAAACTTTTTGGTTTGTTCGTTTCGCATCAAAACAGGCGGCAGCATCTCCGCATCCCGGCTGGGCGGACGGACGGACGAGCGGACGGACGGGGCGCAAAACGCAAAAAAAGAAAGAAAGAAGGAAGCAACAACAACAAGAACCCCCCAGCTGCGGGTCGCAGGTACCGAACCGGCCGCCACAGATCCGTCCGACTGTCCGCCCCGCGTCCCGCCGAACCCCCCGGACGGTGACAAGAACTAATCACACCAATAAGAAAGTCCTTTTCTTTTCTTTTCTTTCTTTTTTTTTCCCTCTCCAAGACTCACCCCTAGAAGTGAAGTTGCCATCACACACAAAAAAACTCTGCCCTCCTCAGAGGATCTTTTTATATTTATGAATCACAACACTGGTTTTCCTTTTTTTTCCTCCTCTCTCTCTCCCTCCCCCCCCTCTCTCTCTCTCTCTCTATCTCTCTCTCTCTCTCTCCCTCTCTCTCTCTTTCTCTCCCCCCAGCAGTGCCGTCGTCGCCGCGCAGTGCGCCGCCGCGTCCCGCCCAGCCCCTCCGCGGCCGTAGGCTCCTGCGAGGCCTTTCAAGCGCCGCGGGGACGCCGCCGGCCAATCGGCGGCTGAGATGCCCGTGACGTCATCAGACGAGCGACTCCCACTTCCTCCTCCCGACGCCCCCCCACCACCACCACCATAAAACCCGGCGGAAGGAAGGTAAAGTTAAATGGGGGTGAATAAGGGAGGAGGAATTAGGGGGCCACTTATTGAAATTTTACAGAACATCACATTCCATAAATTTAAAAAAAATAAATTAATAATAAAAAGCTTTGCGTGTATGTGTGTGTGCGTGCGTGCGTGCGTGCGTGCGTGCGTGTGTGTGTGTGTGTGTGTGTGTGCTCGGTGCACAGCTTCACACCCACACATACTTGAAGTCATTTTTGACTCCCATGTGTTATTTAAATAGTTTTGACACACACACACACACACACACACAGATATTTGCCTGGGTCAAATCTGTATTATGAAGCACAAGAGATAGAACACAAAGGATTTTTTAAATTGTCTAACCCCCCCATAATGTTTTAATATAAACGTCTGACCCCCTCCACCTCGGAAAATTGTTTTTAACTCCTCCACACACACCAAAAAACAGAAAAGTTAATATAGACAAACTATTAAGGGCCTCACAGAGGCTGCATTGTTCCAGCGGCGCGCCGAGATTACAACTCCCAACTCCGCTGTAATTGCGCTCAATTATCCGGACTGATTTCATTAAAAAAAAAATAAAAAAAAAAAGATAATAATAATAATATCAATTAAAAAAAGGCTTAGAATGTGCAAAAGAAGCGGTGGGTTTCCTTTTTATTTTTATTTTTTACCCCCTCTCTGTTAATTAAAATTTTAAAAAAAAACC
>CAAKHD010010138.1:2784-15543 GCA_901007705.1 Fistularia tabacaria
CCCGTGTATAAACCCCGGAGGGGAGGTGCCTTTCCAGGGAAGGGGGGAGCCCCTGCGGGGGGCGGCGGCCCCGCCCCAAAAAACCGCCTCTCTGATCAACATGAAAGCCTTTTTTTTTTTCTTTTTCTTTTTTTTTTTATTAGTAGCATCAACATCAAAGAGATGAGGAGATGCCGCCGCTCGCCGCCGTCTGAGGCCCCCCCCCCCGGAACCCCCTCGCAAGATTAGACGAAAATATCGGGACATGAAAACGTGCACAACAGGTTGGAGCCGCTTTGATCGTGACGAGCGATCCGGCGGAGCCACGGGGTTAAACATATTCCGTCATGTTCTGGGCTACGCCGACGCTGATCTGATAACGCGACGCGTGAATGAAATGAAAAAATACCAACATGTATTAATACTCGACGTGCACACGTTCATACAGGCTGAGATTTCCTCGGTGTGACACAAATCCCAGGCGTGTTCTTTTCGGAAGCCAAGACTAGCCCATCTTTGTGATATGGCTTTGCGAAGCAAAAGCTTGCATTATCTTCTTGTTCTCATTATTTTTATTAATATTCTTGTTATCATTTTCATTATTATTTTTATTATTTACTTTATGATTATCATTATATTGATTTAATTTGATTCGATCTAATTTAATTTAATTTTATTTGATTTCAAAATTTTAAATTAATTTTAGCCCTGCGATTGACTGGCGACCGATGGCAGCTGGAATAAGCCGCAGCATCCCCACGACCCTGATTAGTTTTAATTTAATTTAATTTAATTTAATTTAATTTAATTTAATTTAATTTAATTTAATTTAATTTAATTTAATTTAATTTAATTTAATTTTGTTTAATTTAATTTAATTTAATTTTGTTTAATTTAATTTAATTTAATCTAATTTTATTTGATTTAACTTTATTTTCATACATTCTTTCATTCATTCATTATCAATACTGCTCATCCTCCACCCAGGGTTGCTGAGGGTGCCAATCCATCCCAGTCATAGGTTACAGCTCTTCACCATGTCATTCAAGTGTCATAGAGAGATTTTTATTTATTCATTTTTTTCATCTTATTTTATCTTAGATTTTTTTTTATTTATTATTTCTTTCAATTCCATTTTGATTTTACTTTATTTTATTTTTACGTTTTTTTTTATTTTATTTTATTTTATTTTATTCTTAATTTAATCTAATTTCATTTAATTTCATTTAATTCAATTTTGTTTTATAATATTTTATTTCATTTTATTCATTTTATGTAATCTTCTTATTTTTATTTAATTTTCATTTGAATTTATGTACCCTGCTATGATGCCAAAACATCCTCCAACCGTCGTGCGTGTCGTGCTGGAGGCCATATTTATCCACTGTGACCCCGAGTCCTCACATGGATCGTTACTCTGAACTTGTTTACTTCTGCTAAAGTAGGATGGAGTTAGGGTACATGTTTGTTTGTTTTTTACTTTTATTGACAGCGTTTTTTTTTACGATGCTGTGGCACCTCAGGCTTCCTGATGCTTGATGGTTTCTGTTTTGAAAGAAAAGAAAAACACATCATATTTTGATCTCAATTTTTCCTCTCCCCCTGCAGCTTCAGATGCGTCCTCCTCGTCAAGTCTCGGGAGCTTCGTGGACTTCACCTTCACGCAAGAGCCTCAGGACACGGTGACGGTGCGAGGCGGGGTGCTGCAGCTCGACTGCCAGGCGCACTCGGACCTGGCGGCGGGCCCTCCCGCCATCACGTGGCGCAAGGACGGCGTGCTGCTCAGCGCCGTCGTGGACGAGCGGCGGAGGCAGCTGACCAACGGCTCGCTGCTGGTGCAGAACGTGGTGCACTCGCGGCACCACCGGCCCGACGAGGGGGAATACCAGTGCCTCGCCACGCTGGAGGGGTTCGGGAGTATCGTCAGTCGGACCGCCAGAGTCACTGTGGCGGGTAGGATTGCCTTCTGCTCTGTTCGATTCAATGTCTAATACCAAGCACCAAACCTTTCCCCAGAGAGATGCAAAGGAAAAAGAAAAAAATCACCTCTAATTGTTCACGAGTAACTTATCTAAGTACTGGATTTGACTTAATTTGCGTTTCCAATTCAAATCCATATATGTCCTCTATATTGTAACACAATTAAATCGAGACACGACAGACCGACATTGATATTTCGCGATAGAACTTCACGATATCAAGGACGTGTGTGGCAACATTTGCGCAGGCATACCGTCAGGGAGGCAAGCTTACGGAAAATAAATAGGAGAAGGTAAGATAAGACAAAAGAAGATAACATGAGACTTTATTGATCCCCATAGGGGAAATTGGATTGTCACAGCAGCAACAATAATGATATCAATGAATATGGATATAAATATAAATAACAGGTATGATTAAAAGGACGATGACAACTGCAAGGATAAGAGTAGATAACAGAGTGACAACGACAAGGACAAAAAAAAAAATGAAATGAATAAATAAAATTAACAAAAAGAATAATGTAAAAAAATAGACCAAAATATATCATAGCGGTGTGAAAAATTTAAATTGAAGGGAAAAAAATTGGTCAAAAATGAAGAATGTATTGGCGTCTCGTAAATTTACTTTGAGAAGGACACATTGAGAGAAGGCGTCGCAAGCCGAGGTGTTCCTCAGGGATCGAGTTCGGATCCTCTGCTTTTTCCCTGTCCCAGCGGTACTTCCCTGCAAACTCGTCTGAAGAAAAGGTCTGGGAGGTTTTTTTAGCCAGAGCTCGGAGGAGAGGGGAGCAGAGCGGAGGAGAGCAGAGAGGAGCGATCCTTGTTCACATTAATCTCTACATGAAACCTTGACCCGTCCTTGGTGATTACCCTGGCGGCGTGCACGAACACACACTCACGCAGAGGCACACGCAGTCACCTTTAATATCCCTTGGCTTCCTTCATTTATTTTACGCTTCATATTTATTTAATCGAACCAAAGTAAATCACCTGTAATGCAATTCACTAAATGGAATGTGGCTTAAGATCAATACAGTTTATGGAAGACATTAATGGTGGCAGAGGATTAAGTGCGCCGCCGTAGACTTTGTCCGAAGGCTGGGTGGCGCAATCCAGCATGTGACGTGAGGGTGACAGATTTAAAATTACATTTCATGCACATAGGAAAAAAAAGGTAAATATATAAAGGCAATCACGTTGATTTCGAATAATTTGAAAGTGAAGTTGCGGGGTATTTCCTGGTCATAGGAATCCACAGGGTATTACATGGTACACTGATTTCAGGTAACTGCCTCCAGCCGCAATGCGTCGTCTGCAAAATGTGTTTTTCGCGGTCTGGCACGAATACCCACAATGTAAAAAGCATGGGAATTATAAAATAGAGGAAATTTGTTTCCGTCTACGTTTAATTATGGAGCAGCGGTGTTTTGTTGGATGTATCGTTCATGATAAATTCGATTGCTTGCGTTTTTCTCCAAATAAATCAGTGAAAACAAGGTGCGAGTTCCAGGTCCGCATGTGCTGCAGAAGGCACCGTCTTCGCAAACGTGCTGTTTTGCTGCTTTTATTTCATCCACGGTGCCACAATCTTTTCCCTAACACGGTTATATTTGCACATTAAAAAAATAAAAAAATAAATCCAAAACTAGCTTACAAAATGAACATTGGTGACAAACTCATTACAAGGCAAAATGCTAATGAGCAGCATGGGCTTAAAAATTCAGTTAGCGGTAGGATCGCCGTGTGTGTGTGTGTGTGTGTGTGTGTGGGTGTGTGTGCGTTTGTACGTGGAGTCACGGATGGCTGTAAACTAGGAATTAATTCGAAACACACCCAGGAAGAGAGATTTAAAGCTGAGGAGACAAAAGAGAAAGAGCAGGAATAAAGAGGGACGGAGGGAAGCCGACACCAAAAAGACGAAGGAGAAGGAAAAAGAAAATGATGTTTTATCAGTGTTTGTTTTGTGTGTCATAACATAAATTAGCATAATTACTCCCAGTCACAGTTATGCATGACTCCCAAATAAATACATTTGTGATGAAGGGGGGAGGGGAGGGGGGTATTTCAAACCATAAACCTCATATACAACATCCAAATGTTGACTTTTCATCAATTTCGGGGGGGAAATGCAGATTTGAACGTCTGTGTATCTGCAAGAGATGCAGTACAGAGAGCTACTCTCGACGCATGCGTGAGGAGCAGAGCGCTAGCTAGCGGAGCGCTAGCACCAGTTCTAAAGTCGGGATGGTGAAGATAAGGACGAAATTGGAGGGTTGGCGGTTTGATTCCCTCCTCCTGTTTGCGTGACGAAGTGTCCCTAGGCAGGACACAGTTGCTCCCAGTTGTATGCTTTGTATGCTTGCTTTGCCACTCTGCCGCCATCCTTGTGTGAAAGGGTGAATTTCACCCTGTGTGAAGGGTTTGGAATCTCAAACCATTGAAAACTAGCGAAGCGATGTCCATTGACCACTTCAGGTCGGAGCCACCAGCAGGAAGTCTCAGGGTTAGATGGAGGCGGATGATTGGCTGTGGTGACCCCGGAGGACGAGGTCTATGTTCTACATCGGCGAAAATGATGCAATGACGTCTTCAGCTCCTCGCCAGAAAGCAAGAAGCTGCCCGGTGAAACTCCTGGACATCCAGCGCCGACTTGATTTCGACTTAATTGCTTGGCGGGGACAAATTATTAAGCCGTGAGTTTTTTGAACCAGCGGCCCGTGAAGCGGAGTTCGTCACGGCCGCTCAGGCGGCCCCCGTTTGTTAATGCGACACTGCTGAAGATAACTTTGTGGGGAAATTCGGCGGCGGCTGATGTGCCGGTGCGTGGCGGCATTCGCCCGAAGCTGCGGGGACGGAGATAAGACCCGATGTCAGCGTTCACCCTTGCAAAAATATATCCAGAGGAAGTGAAAATATTAAACACAAGCAGAGATGTACGATTCATAATTACCCGCACTCGACCCGTGATTTCCTCCAAAGAATTCAGGTTAAAAAACTTGCCAAAAAAAGTTTTTAAACTTTTGCCAAAAGTTGAGGCAAAATCACAAGGGCTGCACATTGCAGCATTCAATGGGAGCTGTTATGAATTTAAATTCATTCATTCGTTGAGTCATTCATTCATTCATTCATTCATTCATTCATTCATTCATTCATTCATTCATTCATTCATTCATTCATTATCTATACCACTTATCCTGCAGTCAGGGATGCTTCTGCCTTTCCTAGCTGTCATTTGGCGAGGGGTGGGGTTCACCCTCAAGTCTACACGAGCAGTTATTCACCCTCTCATTCACTCATGATATGGAAGAGTACAGCCATTCACTCATTCATTCACTCGTTATATAGAGACATTCAACCATTCACCCTCTCATTCACAAATTACATATAGATATTCAACTTTTCACTCTCTCATTCACACGTTATATTAAGAAATACAAGCATTAACTCATTCATTCACACACCGTATAGATACATACAACCATTCATCCTCTCATTCACTTGTCATATAGGAAGATGCAACGTTCACCCTCTCATTTCCGTGCCGTATGAAGACATACAGCCATTCAGTCATTCATTCACACATCCCATAGATACATTCAACCATTCACTCTGTCATTCACTTCTAATATACAGATTCTTTTTGTCATTTACAGGTCCTGTAGAGACATAGACACCTTCACCCTCGCATTCACTCGTCATATAGAGGCATTCAGCCATTCATCCTTTCATTCTCTCATCATCTAGATGCAGTCAGCCATTCACTCATTCATTCGCACACCACATAGAAACATATAACCATTCACCCACTCATTCACTCCTCATAAAAAGACATGCGGCCATTCAATCGTTCATTCACACGTCCCATCGAGACATGCAACCACTCACTCTGTCATTTAGTTACAATTTAGAGATTCATTCATTCAATCGCAGATCCTGTAGAGAAGCACAATCGTTCACCCTCTCTCATTGTCATCCATCCGTTTATTTATTGATTTCGTTTTTGTTTCCATCTCAGTTCAGCTTCCAGTGACGGCATCGCTGGTTCGTCGAGTTCCCAAACACTAGAACACATTGATCCCGAAGAGACGCTCCGCTTTCACACATGAAACCATGAACCGGGACGGCCGGAAGGTCGGTTGTAAATCCGTAAAAGGGATTTTTATTCGTTCATTGTCAAGAGCAGCAAAGGAGAATTAAAAACAAGGTTTGCACGGAAGCACAAACTTGCCTGAATTTATTCTGCGACAGTGAATTCGTCTTTCTTATGAAATGCACCGACTGTAATCTGAATTTGCGATGGGGAGAAAAGGAAAATAAAACCAGCCGTCGGTCCATCCCTCCATCCCTCCATCCCTCCATCCCTCCATCCCTCCATCCCTCCATCCCTCCATCCCAATTAGCTGTCAAGTCTCCAGGGATTTAGAAAAATCCCAATTAATAGCGAGGGAAAGGGGGTGAGGTTCGACCCGCAGAAGTAGATAATAATCGTTCCCACGGCCGCCCTCGTCTGTTTGCCGCCGTTCGCATGTTATTATTTGTCCAAGTCCCTTTTTCGGCATGTTTGTCTAGCAGGGGGTGAATAAGTAGACTCGACTTTCACGTTCACGTGTCCTCGTGTTCCTCCCGTTCTTCCGGCCAGAGGTTTGAATGACGTTCATCAGTTCATGATCCGCTTAACCCGCGGTCAGGGGTTAGAGGCGGCGGAGCCTATCCCAGCTGTCGTTTGAAAAGAGGCGGGGCTCGTCCTTTCCTGTCAATCACATCCAGATGTGCACACATTCACCCTCTCATTGACACGTCATAAAGACACGTTCAGCCGTTCACTCACTCATTCACATCTCATATAGAGACAGAAAACTTGTCACACGTCCAACAGCAACATGCAACAATTCACCCTCTCATTCAGAGACAGGAAGTCACTCACCCTCTCATGTCTCATATGTAGACGCAGCCAGTCACTCCCCCTTCACAAGTCCTATGTACATAAACAGCCATTCACCCTCTCATTCACATGTGGAAGCATTCACTCATTCACTCCCAAGTCATACAGAGATGTAACACGTTCACCCTCTCATCCACACGCCGTAAAGAGACATTCAGCCATTCACTCAGTCATTCACACATCATATGGATATATGCAACAATTCACTCACTCATTCACAAGTCATATAGTGACATAAAACCATTCACCCTCTCATTCTCATGTCATATAGAGACGGAACAATATTCACCCTCTCATTCACACATCATACAGTGACATACAGCTATTCACCCTCTCATTCACACATCAGATAGACACTCAGCCATTCACACAGTCATTCACACATCATATAGATGTATGCAACAATTCACTCACTCATTCACAAGTCATATAGTGACATAAAACCATTCACTCTCTCATTCTCATGTCACATAGAGATGGAACACTATTCACCCTCTCATTCACACATCAGATTGAGACATTCAGCATTCACTCAGTCATTCACACATCATATAAATATATGTAACAATTCACCCACTCTTACACAAGTGCTATGTAAATAAACAGGCATTCACCCTCTCATTCACACATCATAAACAGATATGCAACCATTCACTCACTCATTCACAAGTCATTCAGAGATAGAAAACTGTTCATTTCCTCATTCAAACATCACAGGGAAACAGAATTATTCACCCTCTCATTCACATGCCAAATAGAGACGGATATTCATTCACTCGGTCATTCACAAGTTGTATAGAGACATTCAGCCATTCACCCTCTCATTCATGCTTCCTTTTAGGACAAAAAACCTCACTCATTCACAGGTCGGATAGAGACTCACAACGATTCACACGTCACACGTTTCCTTTATCGTTCCGTTTTGTCACGCGCGTCCAGAGCGCTGCTGTACTTTTGCATTTTCACCCAAAAGTGCAGGTAGTTTCCCAGTTTCAGCTCCGAAAAAGGGGGCGGGGCTTTGCAGGATCACGTGACTCCCAGCGTCCAGCCGGGACTCACCTGGTCAGGCGTGGCTCCGTGCAGCCCTGAGCGGCTGAGAGGTTCACTTGCGGCCCGCAGGTGTGTGAGATCCTCCAGGCTTGGTGGTGTGTTTGAAGATCCCAGCCTGCAAAACACCGGTAAACACGTTTTTTCCCGTTTCCTGCCGTCTCCCTCCCTGGCTGTTTTTTTTTTTTGTTTTGTTTTTTTGTTTTATTTTTGATGAAGGCCCACACCGCCAGCAACCACACTTGTAGCGCCGTCTGCGTGTTTCTCTGAACCTTCCGTGCAAATCCAAACCAAAGCGGATTCCTAATCCCTAAATTCCATACATCTGAAAATATACTGCGTGCAAGTATATTTATAAATTTATATCATTTTTTTCACTTTTTAATTTGATTTGCGTCTGACTTATTATAAAAGTTAGCATTTTTAATTTTAGTTTTTAACGATGTTTGTTGGAATCCACTTGCAATTCACTATTTTTTTATAATTCATTCTTACATTTTTTAATCAATTTTACACATTTTTATTCATCAAATATTTTAATATCAGGTTTTAAAATGGAAATCAAAGAAAGGAACACAAGAAATGAATTTTGCATATTCCTAAGAAAGAGTAGTTATACATATTGCAACAAAATAATGAAAATACGCAGACTTGACCTTTTAAATGAAACGGAAAATAAAATAAAATGTAACTCCTCAACGTTTGCATTTTAATTATTTTATTTTGTTTGTCACCCAACTGCTCAATCGTTTCATTGGAAACGCTCTCTTTTTCTGTTCTGCAATTTCTTTTATTTATTTCCCCCTCCGTTGCCGTCATTCCGAGTGTCGAAACCGCGACTCCGATCGCGCTGGGGGTCCGAGACGTTGGAAATAACACCGTGGAGCAGAGGAGGTGACAAACTTACCAGTGTTTGTGCCGAGTTTTAATCATCCTGCTCTTGGCGCCGCCATCACAGGTCCTCAGACCCTTTCGTGGGAGTCGGATTCGACCTCGTGGGATAAAAGCGATTTTTATTGTTCTGCTGTTTAGCAGCCCGGTGACATTTTTTGATCACGGTTATGCAACGCTCAAGGGGACGTTTGGCACAAGGCAGCAAAAAACAACAGCCGCTTTGGCACTGCGGGAAGTTTTTGCTGTACCATTTTGGGGACATTGGATGTTTCTCGGTGCTTCGGGACGGCGAGCGTGGACCTCATTTTCGCTCCTACTCACACGAAAGGGTCTTTTTCCAGTTCCATAGGAGCTCATGAGATGTAGGTGCTTGTTGGAACTCATTAGCCATTTTTAAAAGTTACAGCTAAGCTGTTTTCTTGTGAAAAAATTGGACAGAAACAGTAAGAAATGGAGCGACCAAGAGGTTCGAGCTCTTCTGGCGGAGGGGTTTCCAGGGCTCGCAGAGGAACGTCAAATGTTTGGACTTGTTATAAGTCTGGAGATAGCTAAGGGTTAACAAGGATCCCTGAGAAGCAGTGCAGGGAGAAGATAAAAACATCTCAATCCGTCTGATAGTCCATGGTTATTATTCCATGAGCGCTGTGGCAGCTTCCGCCCCCACGTTGTCGTCGTCGTCTTTTTTTCTTTTTGAGTGGTTTGTTTTTGTGTGGCGCTCAAGGTGCACGTGTCCCTGCCGCTGCCCCTTCCTGCCTATGGGAACGCGAAGCGAAAAGGTTCCCCTAGAACGATACGCTCAGATGTTCTTAGAACTTTTCTGAGTGAATTGGGTCAAGATAGTCCCTTCAAAAGACTGAGCGGAAACACCAGGTTGGGATCGGAGGTGAGCTTTGTCGCCGGGAGAACGTCGAAACAAGCTTATTCTCCACTTTGGGAACATAAACGTCAGTCAGACCCCCGGGAAACAATTGCAGGGCTTCGGCGGTGGAATCGAACCCACGCCGGTCCAGTCCTGCTTCCTCCTTTGGCTCAGCGTCGATGGTTTCACGTCACACCACGCGGTGGTTGACTCAAACTCCGCTCTCGCAGATGTTCTTGTCAGGGGAGACCACTAAAGAACCGTGGTCTTCACCATATAGCACTTAGCATGCTATTTCAGAGCTTCGCTGTGTTATTTTATATATTAGCATGTAGCATAATGCTACAGTGCTCAGCTGAAGATTCGTGAATGAACTGTAAATATTCATAACCTTATTAAATGTTTTATGACCATCTTCTCGGCTATCAGGTCGTCCACGTTCCTCGACGTCCCCTCGCTTTTCTCAACTTTACACTAAAAAAAAGAAATGTCACTAGCATAAACCGGGCGTCTTGATAGAATGAAGGTGTGTAGCGTTAATTTAAATGTCCGAGGGCGCCCCGACTTTCTTTAAGTGCTTTTCAATTATATGAGTCAACGCAATGACCTTATAAGGGATAATGTGTGTGTGTGTGTGTGTGTGTGTGTGTGTGTGTGTGTGTGTGTGTGTGTGTGTGTGTGCACGGAGAGCCGCAGGCCGCCTTGTGATCAAACGTGACCCGACAGCGGCGGAACTTACGTAAGACACATGATCTAAATCCGCATCAACGTTGCCGTCGCCTCCGTTCTGCGTGATGTCGCAACGGCTTAGTGCCGCTGTCGCCGTGGAAAAAAAAAAAAAAAAAGAAACTCATACCAACCTGCATCGCCCGGTTCTGCAAAGTTTGCGCGGCGAGCTTGAAAGGCGGGCGTCGAGAGCCGATTCGAAGCGGTGGAAACCGAAGGGGGGGGGTGGTGGAGACGAAAATGAGACGGCAAAACCACATTTATTTTTCCGTCTTTTCCTCAGATATATAAAATATAAGAGCGGCCCGTTCAGGAATGTGGGATTCCCAACTGCTTTCTACGCCAGCGTGCTTTTTTTCAACGCGGTAATGAATCACGCAGATGAAAATGTCAATCTGTATCTACGATCTGATGCACATTTTAATTTCCTCCCTCCACCCGGTCCGAGACGGCGGGTTGTTTACAAAGCTCCTAAGCTAACTTCCTGCTTGAATTCCCCATCGTCACTTTTTGGGGTGTTTGTTATTTATTTCTAAAATGATGAAATCAGCTTGTCTGGCAGTGATTTGGCTCAAGGTCGGCTGAAAGGAAGAGCTCTGATCTCGGCTGGATAGCTTAATTCTGACTTCACGTTTCATCTTTTTATTCATTATCTGTGCAGGTTAGCCTGCGCTAAGGGTTCGGCAGAGGCACACGGTCATTCACCCTCCCATGCAAACGTCACATGGAGATCGAGCAATTCACCCTCACGTTCACGCTATAAAGAGACATGCAGCCATTCACCCTCTCATTTACACGACATATGCAGGCGTACCTACGTTCACCCTCTCATGCACTGATCAGCAACATGCAGTTTTTCACCCTCTCATTCACAAATCAAACAGGCCAATATACATTCACAATTCACCCTCTCATTCACACGACATATATAGACACAGCAATTCCCCCTCATTCATACGTTATAAAGAGACGTGCAGCCGTTCACCCTCTCATTCATATGACCTATATAGACATTCAGTCATTCACCCTCTCATGCACTTCGCATGCAGCAATTCACCCTCTCATTCACATGACATGTAGAACCAAGCAACCATTCACCCTCTCATTCACACGTCACAGGTTCGCCATTGGAGAATCCGTATCTCAGCATCTAGGCGTTCAAAAGCCCTTCGATCTGGTTGTTTTTAAAAACAATTCTCAGCACATGATGGCAAAGTATCTGTCTGTGTGTATGTGTGTGTGTGTGTGTGTGTGTGTGTGTGTGTGTGTGTGTGTGTGTGTGTGTGTGTGTGTGTGTGTGTGTGTCCATGTGTGTGTGTGTGTGTGTGTGTTGTGTGTGTGTGTTCCCGGCCCTGCACACCAAAGTCAGATCGGTAAACTTCGTTCGGTTTCCCCACCGCGACAGTGGCTCACTATTTGGCGGAGCAGTGGATCAACATTCGGTGGAGCAGTGGATCACTATTTGGCAGAGCAGACCGTCATTCATGATTAATGCCTGGTTGCTTGGTTACAGTCAGATCCGTGCAAATGATTGGCTGCTGGTGAATTTTCCTCTCGCCCGTCGTGGACTCTGCGGGGCCGCTGACCTGGTTCACGATCCATTCAATGGATTAAAAACTTTCAAATTTGATCTTAACCTCCGGAGACAGAAGCTTTAGTTGTTTTTAATGGATTTTTTTTTTTACGTGTCCTACTTTTACGTGGGATCAGCAGGACTTACATATGCATAGAATAATACATTAAAAAAAGTTAAAAAAGGAGCATTGTCTTTTGTGGAAGGTGTCCTTATACGCGAGAGCGTTCGTCTCGAACCTGAAAAATCACATTGAAAACAGATTTTGTGCTCAGCCAGGGCAGCGTTTAAATTCCCCACTCGTCGGTCGACGGGTTCGCGGTTCTGCTTTGCCCCCCCCCACCCAAAAAAAAAAAACAGGACATTTAGGAAAAAAGGTAGCTGTGAACCGACGGTGCGTTAAAACACCGAGCGGCGTCGGCTGGTACCATAACAAGTGTTTCCACGAGTGGGAGGAACTGTCAGCGTGGCCAGCACGTTGCCGCCGCCGCCGCCGCCGCCGGCCGCCTGTCGACACCAATGGGATCAGACAGGAAACGGCAAGAGTCCGGAGCGGGGGGGTGAGGTGGGGTGGGGTTGGTTGTCGTGGTGCGACCCCCCCCCCACCACCCGTCTGACTTTCATCCGTCCTCCCGCCGTTTCGTCCCCCCCCCCCCCCCCACCCCCCCCCACCCCCCCCCCCCCCCCCCCCCCCCCCCCCCCCCCCCCCCCCCCCCCCCCCCCCCCCAAACCCCCCCCCCCCCCCCCCCCCCCTTTT
>CAAKHD010010139.1:22997-48127 GCA_901007705.1 Fistularia tabacaria
TCTTTCTTCTCTTTAAAACCAATAAAAACCCCCCCCCCCCCCCACACCCCCCCGCCCCCCGCGCGCGCTCCTCCCGGGGCAGAAGGGGGAGCAGAAGTTTTTTCCCCTCCTCGGTCACTTCTCCGGCCGGGAGTCAGCGGAGTAGGATGGGAAGGGAGAGGACCGACTTCTTCTTCCAAACCCCGTCAGGTGGCAGGACCTCGTGAGAGTTGAGGAGTGACGGATGCCGCGCGCCTCCTCCCGTGGGGCTCACAGGTGATGCTCCCCGTTGCCTTCGGACCTCGCCTCCTCCCCCTTTGCCAGGGTCGAAGTGTGAACTGACCCCCCCCCCCCTTCCTCCTCCTCCTCCTCCTCCACCGACACCGACACCCCCCTCCCTCCCACCCCACCCGCCGGGCAGCCGCGCGACATGACGGGCTCCCGCGTGGGCCGGGTGTTTTTGCTCATGTGGGCCCTGTCGGCGGCGCTCCAAGCGGCAGGTGTGGCGGGCGCGGAGCGCGGAGGACGGGGTCAGAGGAGGACCGGCGGCAGAGGAGGCGCGGAGAAGAGGAGGAGGTTCCACCGGATCCAGCACGGCCAGTGCAGCTACACCTTCATCCTGCCGGAGCTGGAGGGCTGTCCAGGCGTTGGTCTGCCCACGCAGGCGGAGGAGCGGCGCGGGGTCCTGCAGGGAGACTCTCCGCCGGCCGCCGGAAGCTGGTCGAGCCGGAAGCTGCAGCTCCTGGAGAGTACGATGGAGAACAACACGCAGTGGTTGCGGAAGGTAGGAGAGCCCCGGACCCCCACCCGCCGAGCGTGGGCGGTGGGCGGCATAGACAAGTTCCAAAGTGTTTTATCTGCACTCTCTCCGAAGCCCCCCCCCATCCACACACACAAACACATACACACAAACAAGCTTTGCCGTTTTTTTTCTTCCCAGTAGTATTGCTAAGTTTCATAGTAGTATTTTTAACAAACAATGACAAGTATTTTAACAAAACTCACTTCATGTCTTTAGTGTTTTTTTTATTTTTTATTTTGGGTCTGGCTTATTCGCAGCAATTTTAGATGCGGTGTACGTTACAAATGCGATTGATTAATTTATCTCAATAGGGAATACTACGCCAAAGCAATACTGAGAAAATGTTTGAAATGATTGTTTAGAAACCTTACTGATTGTTTCATTGCTCTGATTTTGTATTTTGTTTTGAATGAAAATAAAAGAATCCTGGTACTTTTGACAGCCTCTACAGGAAGCACAGTTTCTGATTAGCATGATCAGAGCCAATACTGATCAATAACTAAAGAGACACAGTCTCAGATTGCAGTCGTTCCAACACAGCAGCTTAGTTTTAAATTCATTTCTAATGATTTCTTGCCTTTCTGAAACATACATACATATGCGTTCATTCTTTTGGTTTATATGGCGATTATTTTTTTTCCTGATTCTAAAGTGCCCATTTTGTCATTACCCTGTTTTTTTCACAAATTGCTTGTGGATGTTTTACTCATTCCATCGTCACCTTTTTTATTTCAACATAATTTCTTACAGATTTACTCTGGATTAATGCCTGAAAGCATTGTATGCACATTTCCTGCTTTTCCCGCGCTTTCCTGCTTCCTGCTTTTTTGCAATATCTTTTAATCATCTGCCCAGAGAGTCAATGGTGGAAGATGTCTCAATGTCCTAATCATCCAAATGTTTCCAATGGTCTCCGCGGCAACCAGCTCCGATGGGTCAATTCAGGAGGTGCGGTTTGGATTAGCTACGGCGGCTGCTGGGATGATTGATTGCAGATGGTTGATCAATGAAACGAGAGCCATCAAGATAAAGGGAATGTGTTGGGTTTATCCTGCTCAGAGAGATACAGAGAGGAATGAGGTGCGAATGACAATGCCAGTAACTGCTCACTCTGGGATTTATCTGGTTTCCAAATGTTGTGAACGTCCATAAGAGGGAGGAACTGCTCCCTGAAAATCTTAATCCCCCCTCAGATTCATTCTCAGCATAATGAATGAATCCTGTATTAGTTAGATGAGCCATTATATGCTTTCTTGCTTATTCTAACCTTAGCAATGTTTTTGAATTTTATATGAGATGGTTATTAATTATATTTACATTTTACGTTTTTTCTATTTTTCACAATTTTATTCATATCAAAATTACATTATTTTTTTACTTAATTATATTTACATTTTTCAGATTTTTTTCCACATTTATTTATATTTTTTATTTTTCCTATTTTTTTCATTGTATATCACCCAGATATTTTTATTACATTGTATTTACTTCTTTGGAAGAATTTTTGACTTTCAAAGTGTCATATCTCTGATTTTCCTCTGGAGATTTCTCGCTGAAATTTAGTCAGTTTGAAGATCTTTTTTAACCTCCAGTTTCTCAGTGACTCCAGGGTAATTTGTCCCACTTGTTTCAATTTTGCAAGGTAATTTCTTGACTTTTACACAAAAAAATCATATTCAAAAAGTTTGTGGTTTAGATAGTGATGTGTTTATGAATAAGCATTACAACGCGTTTTTCAACAGTTCGTCAGAACAAAAGTGATTTTTCTGGGTTAGTGACATTAAAGGCCTTGACATGAGTGGATTAGATAACAACATATTATTGACTCCTTTTTGTTACAAAATTCAAAACCCGTCCATCAAATCCTTTAAGCACCAGACCAAATCAGTGACGCTGTGCTTTGAAACATCTGCATGTTATTTTACATTCAGAAAAAATAAGATTATCCTGAAGCAACAAGAAATAAATTGAACATTTACAAGAATTGACATGAAAAATCAGCAAGGAATTACAGGAAAGTGGGTGAAACAGCAAATGATCTCACACACACATGTGCACACACAAGCAACTTACTGATATGTACCCATGTTGTGTTACCGCAAATCATTTTTAAGAGGTGACAGAGAGAGTAAAAAAAAAAAATTGCACTCTGTGTTTATGGAGGCAAAGAAATATCCTCGTGGGGGGGCCGGAGGGGTGGCGGGGTCGAAGTGGCTCCCTGGACGCTGAAGAAATAAACTCCCCGACGGACGATGGGTTGCTTTGATTGATATGTAACATTCCAGCGTAAATGGAGCGAGTGAGGGCTTCATTATTCTGTCGACCACCGGCGTTGTCGCGTCCGCTGCTCCTCGGATCCAATTACCAGACGGAGATCGTAATCTGCCGCCGTATATTCAAGAGGTGTGCCAGTGGATTTGCATCTGCATTTCCGCAGCAACCTTCCCATGTGCGATGTATATGTGCGCGTGTTTATCACATAGGATACTTAAGCACTCGGGAGACATGGGTGAAATCCAGGGTCAAGGTTGACCTTTAACCCCCCCCCCCCCTTGACCTGGTGTCTAGTCTCTGAACTCTAGAACGCTGTCGCCCCTAGTGATTGACTCCAGAAAATAAATTACTAATTTATTTGCCTCAACGTTCTGAAGACCTGCAATAACTGATCAAGAAATTGCTTCAAAATATTTCAGAAAGAAAATCCGTTCAGATAAGGGGTGATGATGATGATGAGGATGTTCCCTCTTTGTCTTTGCTCTGCTGTCTCCTCTCTTATCGTTGGATTTGTTGAGCGTAATTAGTTTGTGGCTCTGTGGTATTGTTATTTTGATTGTGGTTCCACTGCCCGGTTTGTGCTGTTGTCATTCTGTAGTCATTGATCTTCTACTGGGATTGTTTTGTTGTGGTTCTCTGCTCATGGTTCTTCACTTGTAGTTTTTTGTTTTTTGCTCCAGAGTCGGGACTTAGCGGTTGTGGTTCTGTGATCAGCATTGTTCAGTTGAGATTCTTTGGTTGTAGTTCTGTGGTCATGTTTTCCCTTTTGGGATTGTTAGGTTATGACCAGGATCGTTTTGTTGTGGTTCTTTGGTTTCTTTTGTCATGGTTCTAAAACAGGATTATTTGGTAGTGGATCTCTAGTCATGATTGCCAAACTGCCTCATCAGTAGAGTGGAAAATTGAACATGTGTTTTGACAGCTCGATGTGTTTCCTAGGAAATTCAATACCAACCCTCATGAAAAAAATCCAACTTGCTTAGCATATATCACACCACCTATTTCCCTCGTGGGCGGCAGTTGAATCAGCGTCGAAGGTCGAAGGTGAGACACGTCTCTCTGATTGGCTGGTTGATGTCTGAGAGCTTTGGCTAAAAACAAGTTCCGTTGAGACCTCTGACGTTCTTCTGATGTCCAGGACATCGTCTTGTCCTCTGATTCTGCATTTGAAGCAGCTTAACGGACAAACTCTGCAAAAGCGATGTGAAAATAGTATCCGCTATGTTTAAATCGGGATTCCCTCTCTGAATTACAGTTGCAGACCCCCCACTGCATCCTGCTGGAAGGGAGAGCTGCAAGCTAACTGTTTGCTGACTAGCTGTGCAAGATTTTTTTTCTTTTTGACCAGACAATCTTTGAAAGGATCTAAATTCCTGCCAGGCAAAAAAAAGATGTACATGAAATCAGGGATGCACATCAATAGTTTGCACAATAATTGGCAAGTATTATCATTATTATTTTGTTAATTTCATGTCCCCGTGGGAAAGTGAGAAACATCTTCTCAATTCCTCTGTATGTCTAGTACATGTGGAGAAATTGACAATAAAGCTGACTCTGACTTTATTAGTATGTCCTCAGTTGACTTAAGTTATTTTACAGAGTCACAACACATGAAATGACACTTTTGGTCGAATATTATTTTGAAAGTCTAACAGAGATGATGGATTAGTGAAAGTAGTTGAGGGTCAGACGGGGTATATTTTATTTTTTCTATTTATTTTTTTATGCTCTAAATTATCTATTATTTTTGTTTTTCATGAGTATGTATAAGACGTCGATCAAGAGAACCTTATATATTTTGTCGTACACGTGACAATAACAATAGAGATCGACCAATTACCAATGGTAACCCAGGAACTGTCTATTTTTCTTGCTCTATGGAACCAAAACTGGGAAGACTGGACCCGTACGCCCAACATCGTTGACATCATTTGATTCAATCAGGCTTAAATCAGGTCATAAATCAAACATAGCTAGCAGGTCGTTTGCTTGGATAGCGAAAAAACTTAGCTCCTAAATTAAAGCCAAAACAAACAGTAGCATGACCAGCACAGAATTTGGCAAAAATAATACATCCAGCGGCTGCATGCTAACCTAGCCCGTAGTTATTTATCAGCAATTACACGGCGGGGGTATCAGCATCCCCCCTTTCTTGCTATTTGTGTCATAAGTTCAACGTTCAGACATTCTGTGGTTGGCTCTGACATGTGGAAGAAGAGTAATAGGGCCATTTTTGGAGTGTGTGTGTGTGAGTGTGTCTATGTGTGGGTGTGTATGTGTGTTTGTCAGTGCCTTTCAGTAAATTTGAAGTAGATTTTGCCCCCCCCGTTTTGTTAGACAACTTGCCATGACTCCCCCTGCAACTTGTTCAAGAGGCTAGGTCTATTTCCTCGATACGTGGTCATTAAAAAAGAGCTAAATCGGCCGTTTGTTTGCTACTGTCCTGCCCCACTGAAGAGATATTGTATCTCAGTGAGACTTCCCGGGTTAACCGCAGGATAAATACTGTAAATCCAGTCATCTGTTCTTTTCCAGGAGCCTAAAATAGTCTGCTTGTTCCGATCAAATATCTCAAACGTCAAAGACCAAAGACTTTTTTTTCCTCTTATCCAAGCTTGATAAATGGTTTCTGAAAAAAAGCAGATTCTCTATTTTTATTCAACGGTTGACTGAGTAACAGCTTCCTCTCGGGTTTGTCGCAAAACACGGCAACATGTATGCACAGACGTCTCTGGACGTGCCTGGTGTTTTCTCAGTAAACCGCAGAAGAAGAGGAGGAATCTTAGAAATGAAAAGGCAGCTGTCTTGTATCAGGCGGAGGAGGGCCCCCCCCCCTTCAGCCGAGATGCTGTGGATTCCCTCCATTTATCCAAATACCTCAGAATTGTCGGGTTTCTCAGGCGCTGGACGGTGGCGGAGCGTCTTCTTCTCAGAGCTCAGGAAATCACAAATCACATCTTAAAGCCTCTCGCTTGAGTCAGACGGCAGTAAAGATGAAGGAGCGTCTGTCTGCGGTGACGTTTCGCCCCCTGGGAGGCAGCAATCCGACAGAGAAAAAAAAACAACAACCAAACCTGAAGCGTTTCCCACTTTTGTCCCTTCAAGCTTCACTCTTTCCCGAATTTTCACTGGGAAATCCGCAGATTTCTCAACTGTAGTCGGTGAAGGACACTGGGCAAGGTAGTGCAGTGCGCCCACTGGTGGCTGTGCTCTTGAACGCGTCTGCCGTGACATTTATAGTCCTGATGAATAAATGACTTATTGGATCCCAATACTGTATAGTCACATGAATGCGGGATTGGGATAAAAAAAGAACACCATGAAATTGCTTAGTTTTCAAGCCTTGGATGCTCAAAGAACAGTCTGAACTTTCTAGCAAAGAAGAGACCTGGAAGTTGGATCTGTATTGATAAACATCAAATCAATGCATATCATTTGCAGTAAAACCCCTTTACCTTAAAGGGTGTTCAAGTAACTGTTTTAGAGCAAAATCCTCAAAGTTCATATTTAGTTGTTTTTTCTATTTGTTTTTTTTACATTTTTGCTTGTCTTTCTGCCATTTTTACTCACTTTTATAACCCCTTTTAGTGCTGATTACAAATTCTTGCCTTGAATTTGAGAATTTTTGAATTTGTTTTTCCGGAAATATAAAGTTAGACTAACGGGTGAAAAATATGGGAATTAAGTTGTTTTGTTTTTGTTCCTCAGTCATACAATATTACTAATGCATTATTACACCTACATCTCAATTGATTCTTTGCTGAATAATTTCAGTGCGTTTTAAAGTAAATGTCCAGATATCATTTAACGTGTAGCCCAACAAACGGCATGGGGTGATTGTTTCACGGCAGTCACAGCTGGAGCAGTGGGCTGGGGGCTTGGGTGTGAGGGAGGGAGGGAGTTCACTGGGGGCTTGTTTAGTTTTCCGCTAAATGAGCTGCTTCAAATGGAGCTGAACCCGGGAGAGATGACAATGGCGCTGCGGTCAGATCACAAGCGCCACTATCGGCCTCCGCAACGGAATTCGACATGGTCAGAGGTCACCAACGTGATAATCATCACCGGTGGGGGACATGGGGGGGTTGTGTTCTACCATAAGCGCTTCGTCCTTTAGCGAATTAACTTCATGTCCAATTTGATGTCCCACCGCTGACTGGAGTTTATGGCAGATCTCAATTACTTTTGGGCCCACATATTTAAGTGTTAAATACACATGTGAAAGAAATGTCAACCAAATTTTAAACACTTTGGTTCTTGGCTTCTGTCGGGAAAATATTTAGAAATTCGTCCCGGAAAGGAAATAGGAGGCAAAGAGATTTGCTTGGTGGTGGAAATCGAGTTTTCAAAATGTTCAAGTTGCTTAAAGAGAGATCAATAGATCAAAGAAAACATTGATATTCAGTTGTATAGATGTTTTTTTGGAGGTATACGCGGTTCAAATAAATAATAATTACAATAAACGCTAATAATTGAGTGATGGTTAGTCACATTAAGCAATACTCTTGATAGTGAGTGAAAATTCTAGTTGTCCAAGAAAAAGGGGAAAAAATACATTGGTATTAATCTTATTATAATCTCATACAAATTACTTTTTTTATTTGTCTGTTTTTTTTTTCTCTTTCTTTAGAGATTATAACAATTATTTTTTTGAGATTTAAACTGATATCAGGCCATGGAGAGAAGGCTGCATGTAAACTGGTATCTATCTATCTATCTATCTATCTATCTATCTATCTATCTATCTATCTATCTATCTATCTATCTATCTATCTATCTATCTATCTATCTATCTATCTATCTATCACTTTTGTTTGTTTTTGTAGTTTTTCATATTACAGTCGTAGTGCGGTGTGTCGGTTCGGACCAGTCATCTCAAATAAAGGTTCTAATCCGTTGGCTGACCGGATTCTCTTTGCACTGGTTCCCCAGGTTTTGTCTGCGTTCCAGAGTCCGAAAACAAACTACTGGCTCATTGAAGGCTCTAAATTGTCCATCATTGTGAATGAGAGGGTGAATGGTTGGATATCTCTATACGTGGCAGGATGGCTGGTATGGAGAATGAATGAGTATCAAAATATTCATCACAAGTAAAGATACTGCATCGTGCATCGTCACTCACGATGACTCAAAACGATGACTCACGTCATTGCAAGTTTGTTTGCTTTTTCAGCGGTTAGGACATCTTTTACGGCAGGACATGTGTGTGTGTGTGGGTGTGTAAGAAGAGATTTTCATGTCTCAGCATTTTTGTTAAAGTACTTCTATTTGTCTCAATGACAGGGTTGTTAAAGACATGAGGCTTGCAGTTAGTTTTTGATTTAATTTCTAGAAATACACCCGTGTTCCGACGTTGGTTGTAATCCAGATCAGAAGTTTTTCATGAGACGATGGATTTTCTCCGTATTCCTGAGGATTTGTCTCTGACGGAGGCAAATGTTCCAGATTCTTATCTAAGTGGCTGAATCAATCACTTTCCGTCTTCTGTCAGCAGGTTTTATCTGGGGTGCAGCGGAGTGTCTGCGGTTCAGAGAGACACCTGGCCCCTGAGCTGCCGCTCCATCACTGACACTGGTAATAACACCCGAATGGCGGCCATTATCAACCTCTAAACAAAGCTAAGCCCTCATACTACTGCTGGTATAACTCTTTCCCTGCCAGAGACGATGTCTCTTTTCTTGTTTTTTTCTACAATCCAAGTTTCTTAATTTGTTATTGTCATTTGCATCCTCCAGATTATTGATATCAATGGATAAAATGCTTGGAGGAGAGCATGCGCATCCTCCTTCCATATGCCCTTTTTCAATATCCATATTGGAAATGGGAAATGACAAAGCAAAAAAATAACGCAACATTGTCTCTGTAGTAATTTTTTCTTAAACAAACATTTTGATGATTTTTCAATTTTTTTTCGGTACGGGATTTCACACCAGCTCAGGTTATTGAAGCATGAGGGAATCAAACCTGATTGCAGATCTATAATCAGGCATAAATCAACAATGAATTTTGAGGAAAAACTGACAAATTTGATGGAAAGCGCAGATTCAAAGAAGCAACTGAGTCCAAAATTCTCAAACAAACTAATAAGCAAGAAATCACAAAAAAAGTTTTGTTGTTTCCCCTAAAAAAGACTTGTCCACATACTATCTGAGATGAATTAAAAAATCTGGAATAAATTAACTGCAACTCTACAGGGGACAGTGGGAGTCCTGGATTGTGTGGGTCAAATGTTTCAGAAACCCAGAATTGGCTAGTGATGGGAAAAAGGAGCCGAACATCCAGAACCAGCTTTGTTACAATCTCAGCGGATCACGTGGACGTTAATAACACAGTAACAAACACTTATCCACAGGGAAACCTCTGTAAGAGTTTAACAGCAAAAATCAGAATAAGTACCCCTCCTCGTACCCGAGTCCTGCTTCATCTCACTATGCCCCCCAGCCCCCACACCCGTGCTGGGATGTTTTTTCAGTCGCTCTGAGTTTCTTTTCACCTGCCGCTGATTGATACCATCTGCGTTACCCTTGTGGAAGCAGATCATGGCCTGGAGGCAGATTGAAAGCCTCTCAGCATTGACATCTTAATTCTCTGACAGTCTGCAGGCTCAGTGTTCCAACTGCAGAGCACTGATGTCCAAATATTGGTCGCGGTTTGACTGGAAAACTTAAAGAGGTTGAGGACATCCTCACTCTCCGGGGTAATACACATGTCGGACTTGATTCTATAAATATAATTCCTTCTTGTGTTTTTCTTTTCAATAATTTAATTCCAAATATTGGCCATTGGTTATATTTGGTAAGCTGCTCCAAGTATATCCTCAAAGAGCCACTGGCTGACAGAAACATTTTTAAAAGAAAAAAATGTACAAAATCAGCTACGCTTTTAAAATAAAGCACAAAATAAACATCTATATAAATGTATATATATCTGTAGGATAGTAAATGTTATTCAGCAGTAAAATAAAACAAAATATGAAATAATGAAAAATAAGAAAAAGAAAACTGCAGGAAATCACTAAGGTTAAAAAACAAAAAGATTACCAATTATGAAACAAATAATTAAGACTTTAAATGAATAATTTACAAAAAACTATATTCAAAGTTAGACACGAGAACCTGTCCCCTTGAGGTGCCCCCCTGGCTGGTTTACCCTCGGGACCTCAGTTAATTGGGCAACAGCCCTGCTCAGCTGTACCTCAGAATGGTTCGCATAAAAGCGGTTTCTTTCTCAACACTTTCATTGGAAGTAACACAGTCATAAAAGCTGTGCGGTCGCGCTTTTATCCACTGAGGAGACCAAGCTGAGACTGTAAAAAACATCATGACTATAAAACCCCCAAAGAAGTATGATGGGTTCATACAGGAAGTGTCTGTGGCTTGACAGTGTGCGTTTCTGTTTGTGCATCTGTGAATCTGAATCTGCCAGCGAATATGACTAAACCTGATGCTGTAGCCTTTGGGAGCGGGACCAACACACACACACACACACACACACACACACACACACACACACACACACACACACACACACACACACACACACAAAACAACAACTTTGCCTAAAAATATTCAAAGCTTACTTCATCCAAGGTGTCTTTTATTTCATTTTACTTTTATTACAAACCACAATCATGAGCTTCAGGAAAAACATTGTAAAAAAAATGTGCTTTCAGTAATAAGACAGGGTTGTTTGAAGACATAATAATCTAATCCAGTGTTTGGATTATATCATATACAATCAGCCTTATCCACTTTCTGTAAATTGCAGTTTGAGATGACTAAAAGTCTGAGAATTATGATCTGCTTTTAGTCATAGGAAGAATATTCCGCCCCTGTGTCCAGGGGCGGAATATTGGTCATGAAAAGCAACACACTGATTTTTTAAGATTTATCAAGGTTTAATAATAACCATAAAATCAGTCAGAATATTGGTCATAAATAAAGAATCAGAAAATTCAGAAAACCTGCAAGGAATTTAGCAAAAAAACAAAATAAAATTTTAGCCATGTTTTAATCCCTCTCAGTCGCTCGATGCTTAGGATTATAGCTGATCTTCATAATACAACCAGTCTGTTTGAGTCTTAACATCAGACTTGTGTTTTTAAAATGTCCTCACGCTATCAATCCGGGTACCCCAATGAGCCAGTTGGCCTGCCTACACAGCCAACCTCCTCCTCCTGATAGCATGTGGCTCCTTGTCACTTCCCCGTGACCGAAGAAGGAGAAGAAAAAGGACGAGAAAAAGAAGAGGTTTCCTTTCTGTCGGAGCCAGTTTGACGCTTTTATCAGCGATCTGTTATCATCAGAGGGAACCTGGAAACAAACTTCAAACAGCTGGAAGGAGATGGGCGTGGAGAACCAGGAAGGGATTGAGGGGCGGGGGGCACAGAGGAAGGAGCAGATAGCAGGATTAAACCTGCATCCTCGTATTCTGAATCCCGGGCTGGTTGGTTTTCAACCCACTGACGGACATTTTCATGTTTTGTGTGTCACACAAACAACGCATTCTTCTTCCACTTCCTGCCTCAGCTCAGAGGTGTACTGGTCCGATTCTGATTTGCAACCGGGATGTCTGTCTTGGAGGGTTCCAAAGTTAATAGTCTATAAATTTCATTTCAAACGATAAAACCTCCAGTCAGCTGTTTAGAGATGCCCCTGAATGCACCACGGGAGGTTGCCTGATACTGGGCATTCGTGTTAGTTGAGAATTTCCCCCCCTGGCATCCATCATATTGGAAAGTTCGTTTTAATCTTTTTCATCTTCTTGGAGTCAAAGGTAGAAGGGCGGGTCAAGTGCGTCATTGTAACCACCAGGAGTGAAAGTGTGTGTGTTTTTGTGTGATTTAGAAGACACATAAAATGAAAGAAAAAAATCATGGCTCTGTGTTTCCAGACGAGTCGCCTGTTAACCCTTAAATCAGGCTGAGAAGAACAAAGAGGATGACAGAGGTGAAACCATCAGACAGGCGCAGAAGGGAAGAGGAGGGGGGGGAAGTGAGAGAAGAGTTTAGACAGCGCTGAAGAGGATGGGAGAAAAGAGAGAGCCAATAGATCGGCTGGATGAAAGAGTGGAGAGAATACATAGGGAGAAGAAGGACTTCAAACTGCAGTTCATGATTTGCAGGATTTTTGCTGGATTTTTTTCTCATGTCTGAATAAGACCAGGGGACAGACACTGTGTGATTTGAAATAGGAAGTGTGGAATGAACGCTCTCAAGCACGGGCCGTGGAGGAACCATGGCGACGCTCTGACAGGCAACCTGAAACCAGGGGTTAATTTAAAACTCTTATCTTATTCTGGAAAGAAATGCAGCTTCAGGGCGGCACAGGCCAGTATCTCCCTGAGCCGGTCCCAAGCCTAGATAAATGTAGTGGTAGACTACTGCAAAGTTGTGGTAGACGAGATTCTAGCCAGACAGCATAGGATGGCGGTTTGTAGGATGTCTCTGGTGACAAAGAAGATCAAGAGGACACAAACACAGAGCAGAGGACAAAGTGGTGGAAGCTGAAAAGAGAGAAATGTTGTATGGTTTTCATGGAGGAGTTGAGAAAGGCTGTGGGTGGTCAGGGAGAGCTTCCAGATGGCTGGACAACTCCAGCTAATGTGATCAGGGAGACAGGTAGGAGAGTACTTGGTGTGTCGTCTGGAGGGAAAGTAGATAAGGAGACTTGGTGGTGGTATCAGAAAGTGTAGAAGTATTTCCAGAGAAAGCAGTTAGCAAAGAAGAGGTGGGACACTGAGGGGACTGAAGAGAACAGACAGGAGAACAGGGTAATACAGCATAAGGTAAAGATAGAGGTAGCAAAGGCAAAACAAAGGGCATATGATGACTTGTATACTTGGTTGGACAGTAAAGAGGGAGAGAAAGAGACATTTTATACAGGTTGGCACAACAGAGAGATAGAGATGGAAAGGATGTACAGCAGATCCGGGTGATTAAGGATAGAGAGAGAAATGGATTGAGAGCAGAAGTCAGCATTTGTGAGCAGCAGAATGGCTTCATGCCAAGAAAGAGTGCTACAGATGCAGTATTTGCTTTGAGAATGCTAATAGAGAAGTGCAAAGAAGGTCAGTGGTAGAGGAGTGGTCAAGAAGTATGTTAGACTGCTCAAGGACATGTATGCTGGTTGTGTGACAGTAGTGAAGTGTGCTGTAGATGTAACAGAGAAGTTCAAGGTGGAGGTGGGACTTCATCAGAGGTCAGCTCTGAGTCCCTTCTTTTTTTTGTACTGGTGATGGACAGGCTGACAGATGAGGTTAGACAGGAATCTCCATGGACCATGATGTTTGCAGATGACATTGTGATCTGTAGTGAGAGCAGGGAACAGGTTGAGGAAAATCTTGAGAGGTGCAGGTATACTCTGGAAAGGAGAGGAATGAAGGTTAGTCACAGCAAGACAGAATATATGTGTGTGAATGAGAGGAACCCGGGTGGAACGGTGAGGCTGCAGGGAGTGGAGATCAATAAGTTGGAGGATTTCAAATGCTTAGGGTCAATAGTTCAGAGCAACGGAGAGTGTGGAAAAGACATAAAGAAACAGGTTCAAGCAGGTTGGAATCGGTGGAGAAAAGTGTTCAGACTACTATGTGTTAGAACACCATCAGCCTGAATGAAAGAAATGTTTACAAGACAGTGGTGAGACCAGCGATGCTCTATGGTCTAGAAACAGCTAAAATGACAAAAGACAGAAGGCAGAGCTGGAGGTTGCAGGGATGAAGATTTTGTAAACTCTACGGTATAACGTAAAAAAACAACTCAACCACGAGCCACACAATACACTGCCGTACAGGTAGTGTGAGTAGATCGCATGCCATTGAAAGTAGCTGTTAGCCTGTCACCCATTCCTGCTGTTGCATTGACGAGCTTGATTGACACACTGTACAGCCAATCCGAGATCTCAATCCAAATACCGTTCTATCATGACTGATGGACATTTGGATGTGTGTTTGAGGCTGGGTTACCTGTTAGTTGACTAAGTCCATTCAGTGCAAGACGTCATCATAGAAGGCAACAGCCAAAAATGTACAGACTTATATTGTGCCATACATGTTCATGCTTTTATACAAGGGAAACAATACATATTTTAAATAATATAATATAATATAAGAGGTTAACAAACAGGTTCACAAACACACACACACACACAGGCACAGATCAATGGAGAACATTCCTGCCATGCGACAGATTCCAGAACATTCCTATAATCAGCTGATTCCCTGCAGATCTCTGGATTTACTGGTTTGGTTAGTTAGTTCACTTTCCCAGAAAAACATCTGGAACAGAAACACAGCCACAGTCAGCAGTTTTCCCAGTGTGTGTTTGTGTGTGTGTGTGTGTGTGTGAGAGAGAGATAGGGAGACTCAGACCCAGTATAGCAAAAATAGAACAATTGTCAGTAGCTGTGAGTTCATGCAGGTTCCCTGATAATAGAGATGTAACTTTGTTACTGCAGTCAAGTGTGTGTGCGTGTCTGTGTGTGCGCGCGTGTGTGTGTGCGTGTGTGTGTGTGTATTCGTGTGTATGTCCGTGCGTGTGTGTGTGTGTGCGGTCTGGGTTTCTCAGGAACTACTAAACTTCACTTCCTACAGTGACTATTTTAAATGTTTTTCCAAAGCAGTAACTCATAAGTCGTATGCTTTTCTTATTATTATCTTATCGTATTTTTAAACTCATCATGACTCCACCAGGATGCTACGTTGTCAGGACGTCACAAAGCAGGGAGGCATGTCGAGGGCAGTGGGCTGTGTTGTTGTGTGTGTGTCTGTGTGTGCATGTGTGTGACACAGTCAGTGTCAGAAACAGACCTTTCCCTGAGTTAATTTTATTGGATGCTTGGTAAAGCAAGAATATCGGGCTTAAGCAGAGTGAATGACATGGGAGTGATGGGGGAGGGGCTTCAACACCTTCTTTTAAAAGTTTATCAGAGACACGTGATCCAAAACAAAACTAAAAATAAACAAAACAAGTAACAACACTTGAAAATTCCTCCAAGGTTCCATGGGGGCAGAACCTCTACCATAATCCCCTTTTCCTACAAAACCATTTGCTCTTTGAATGCAACGTCCCAGCTTCACCTGTTTTTTTTCACCTCAAGTAGCCTGGAAAAAAATCTAAGCCCAAAAAACAGGTGTTGAAAGAGTTGTATTTTTAGGGTTTTTGGAAAACTTCTCAACAAAGTAACATCTTCCTGACAGCAGAAAAAAAATGAAGAAAACTCCTCATTGGTGGGCAGAAGGGAATTTTTTATGTGTGTTCTTAGTTCTTATGTGATGAAAACAGCCCGAGCAGTTTTGATGAAACCACTGAGTGTTGCCAAGGGAAACAGAGAAAACCTCTGTTTATTGGCAGCAAGACCAAGGAAGGCAAGGAAGGAAAGCGATCTGAAAATCCAGCAGTACCTGGAAGCATCTCGAAGCCATTAGAGACAAAGCCCGCCAAATCTCAGGTTGGACCTCTTGGGGCCAGTGTTCTGAGAAGAACTCGCGATGTGACGTTTCTGGGATGCGGCTGCCACCACAAATCCAGTCCACGTAGTGTTTCGCGTGAAGATGCCAGCAGCTCTGCTTCTCCTCACCTGCTTCCAGTATCAAAGTGGAATGCTGCAAGTCAAAGGTGCTAATGGTTTAAACAGACCCGTTGATGGGGCAATGGGAGGATAGGGATCCTAGAGAGGGAGAGGGATAATCTTGGAATAAGTGGGCTGCTGTGGAATCAAAGATCAATTTACGTTCGAGGATTTAGATTGGATTCATGATGCCGCTATGATAACGCAGATCTTCACCTCTCCATCAGAAGTTCTTCCTCATGTTGTGGACCAAGTCAACCGTCGTCAGACCCTGATATCTGCAGAGACTTTAGTTCGTCTTAATCATTTGGGCAAGCTACACACCTGCTCATAAGGAAGTACTGGATTTACGACAGGTGGCACGGTGACGCTGTGGTTAGTGTTTCTGACTCACGGCAAGACCCTCGTTCAATTCCCACAGGTGGCCTTTCTTTGTGGAGTATCTGTGTTCTCCCTGTGTCTGCGTGGAGGTTTCCTCCAGGTCCTCGGGTTCCTTCCCAAAATCCTAAAACATGCAGGGGGTTCATTGGAGACGCAAAGTTGCCAAGGTGTGTGAATGTCTCAATATGTGACCCTGAGATTGACTGTCGAACAAAACCTCTCGCCCAATGACAGCTGGGATAGGCTCAACGTACATACGCCGTTGCCCCCAGCAAGTTACATGCAACAAATATATCCTTCAAGAACTGTTGTACTCATCATCAAAATATGCCTTTTGTCCCTGTGTGAGGACATCGTCTCATGGTCAAGGCTTCTTTAGCTTTATGCGCCCATTAAAAAAACCTGCAGTAACGTTAAACACACTCAGAGAATTTGAAGAAACATTTCTTCTGACCCCATTTTGGTGTTTCATTCCTCTTTTTAATCCAGGCGTCGACCGTGCAGTGTTTGTTTATGTGAGCCTGAGAGAGGAATCTTTTCTCTTGGCCCGGCGCTGTTTGACCCCTACCCACCCACCCCCCATCCCCACTTAAGCAGCAGGGTCAGAGCACTCAGGCCCAGTTTGGGGGGTGGGGGGGGGGCAGCACCATATGAATTGCAAAGAAAACATAATATCCACTTCAGGCTCAGTCCTACATTTATGATAACACATAATTAATCGGCTGGAATCTACTGGCGCAATCAAATGTAGCCTTAACCTTGCACCTTGTGTAATTACAGAGCAAACAGAGGGGGTGGGATCACCCCTCAGAACAAAACAAACGGTGGGACGTGTTTACTGCGCGTCTGGAAGATGTTTGTGTTTAACGCGTTGCACGTCGCATACTGTTCACTCGCGGCGCTCCCAAGGAGGAGACGTGCCTGCACGGCACATTACGTAAACGTTGGCATTAATAAAAGGGCGGCGGGATGTCCTGATTCTGTGCTAATAGCTAGCTGCACGCTTGGTGCTAGATACAACTGGACTATTCTCTGAAGTTTTTACAGTGAGATATCTGTTCCCACAAAGTTGGGAGCATGGAATTGTCCAAAATGTCTTGGTATGCAGAAGCTTTCAGAGTTCCTTTCACTGGAACTAAGGAGCCAAGCCCAGCTCCTGAAAGACAACCCCATAGCATAATTCCCCCTCCACCGAACTTCACACTTGGCACAATGCAGTCTGACAAGTACAGTTCTCCTGGCAACAGCCAAACCCAGACTTGTCCATCAGATTGCCAGATGGAGAAGCGCAATTCGTCACTCCAGTGAATATGTCACCACTACTCGAGAGTCCAGTGGCGGCGTGCTTCACACCACAGCATCCGACGTTTTGCATTGCACTTGGTGATGTGTGGCTTGGATGCAGCTGCTCAGCCATGGAAACCCATTCTATGAAGCTCTCTGCTCACTGTTCTTGAGCTAATCTGAAGGCCACATGAAGTTCGGAGGTCTGTAGTGATTGACTATGCAGAAAGTTGTTGACCTCTTCGCACTATGTGCCTCAGCATTCGCCAACCCCGCTCCCTCAGTTTACGTGACCTATCACTTCGTGGCTGAGCTGCTGTCGTTCCCAAACACTTCCATGTTCTTATAATACAGCTGACAGTTGACCTTGGAATATTCAGGAGTGAGGACATTTCACAATGGATTTGTTGCACAGGTGACATCCGACCACAGTTCCACGCTGAAATTCACTGTGCTCCTGAGAGCGACCCCTTCACAAATGTTTTAAAAACAGTCTGCATGCCTGGGTGCTTTACTTTAAACACCTGTGGCAATGGAAGTGATTGGAAGACCTGATTCTGATTATTTGGATGGGTGAGCAAATACTTTTGGCCATATAGTGTATATGACAAAGTCAGTTTGGAGCCCAAGATTGATTATAGAAGAATTATTATTTCGTAAGAGGCGATGAAGTTTGGTGCAGAGGGGCTTCATGGAGTCTGTAGTTACCACACAGCCTTTTTGTTATGAGAGACATCAAGAGGGCTACTGGTCTCAGGTTACATGTAAAATAAACTTATTGAGCAGTCCGTCATATTCTAAGATATTATGTTAAGTTTGATTTATCTGCATTCCCTGCTGGCCATCGGCATTGTTTAGACATTGATATTCGGTTGAATATAGGTTGTAACGTCAATGGACCGTGTGGCCTATGGAGATCAACGCCTTATACCCTATTATGCATGATTATTTATTTCCTCTGGCAAAATGGCAAAAAGAGATTTGACTGACTCTGAAAAGTCAAAATTGGTAAAATATCTTTCAGAGGGATGCAGCCTGCGCAAAATTGCAGAGATATCCAGTCGTGATCACGGAACTTTCATCTGTTTTGTTGCAAAAAGTCAACAGAGTCAAAAGAGAAGTGGCAAATTTACCAGATTTACTAAAAATCAGGTGTGAAGCTGCTAGGAAACAGTTGTCCTCCAGTGCTTGCATATTCCAAAACTGTAACCTACCGGGAGTACCCAGAAGCACCAATTGTTCAGTGCTCAGAGACATGGCACAGGTAAGGCTGATATCCAACCACCACTGAACAAGTCACATAAGTGAAATGTCAAGACAAAACTTGACTTTTACTTTCCTAAATATTTAGGTTTAAGCTTGCTTTGAGTGAGGCCGCTGAAATAGTTAAAAAATTAAATTAATTATCAAAAATAAAACCAGCAAAATAATAGTGTATGCGGTGTATAGTGATGACAGTTTTGTGTTGTTTTTTTTTTCATTACATTCTCAAACTAGCCGACAAACGCTGTCCAGTGTAAAACCATCTACTCTGGTGTTATATTGGCACCCGCCTTTACCCTATGTGAGTCTGTAGGGGTCTGCTTGCAGGGCATTCAGAGCAAAAACAAACAAAAGTTCAGTGTAAGTCCACTACAGTCGGATGGTCCCCTTAGGAGGACATAGTCGCATTGTGAAAACTAGCTTATATAGAAACACACTACTTTGTGTTTATTGTCCTTTAAATCCATCTGATCCCAAATGTGTAACAAAGCGGCGCTCGACTCGCAGGTCAGTAATTGTCTGGATGTATTACAATCATTCCATCATAAACTGTACTCGCTAACAACTGCAAACTTTTAGATAGTTGATGATACAAAGTACTTTTACCCGGAAATCTCGAAACAGCATCAGAACATGGAGTTCTCCTCTGTTTTGTAATCACTCTGAAACTCATCCTGACGCGTTGTTTATTTTGTCGATAATGTAGCCTGCGGAACCAAAAAAATCCCATTTGTGGGGGTAAACAAGAGTCTTCATTTAGTTTCAGCTAGGTTCTTTCACCCTCCCCAAAGGTGCAACGGCATCATGGGGATGTCAGATAGTAGGTTTGTCGGTTTGTTGTTGGATGTTATTGGCATTCCCATAGATGAGGGTGGGACTCTGCCCTGCACCGACAGACCACCAACATCCATCATAGGAATAAATGGCTCAGCTGCGGATTCTTGACATCCTCCATCTTAGATTGCCATTCAACACCAGCATTTTATTTCTGAATTTATTGTTTGGCGCTGTAAGACCCCTCACCTTGCCTCAAACAGCCCAAAATTTTTTGGGGATCATAAAATCACCGGCATTTCTTCAGGATGCTATAAAAGAAAAATCCTTCTGATTTTGAAGTGTTCGACCTCAATGTGTTGCAGAAGTGTTGTTAGTCACCGTTTCCCTCAGGAAGCTTTTATTAGGGTCATTATCGAGCTTTCTAAATGGAAGTCATGTGTGGGAAACATCAGGCTCACTGAATTTCTGATACTGCATGATCAATAAAGATTTGACCCTCCATCAAAAAAGAAGATATTTTTAATTCAAACAATCAAGTTTGCAGAATCCTAAAATTCACATTTATTAATTTATTATGCGTCACAGAATTAACATTTTCTGTTGGCAATTTTTTAACTACGTGTAAAAACACTATATATATATCTTGATTTACATAATGATATTAAAATCTATATTTATTTACCATTTGATAACTTCAATGTTGGCTTTGGTGCTACTTTTCTCTCTGCAAATGTACTTGATAAAAAATAGAAAAAAGAAAAAAACAACAAGTTCAGATATAGCGTGTCTAACGGTTGCATCCTTGGCTGACATTTCCCGTGGTGAAACATTCCTGCCGCCATACGTCACAAATCTGCCATCCCTGTTCAATATCCGCTGGGGATTAACGTGCGTTCGCCTCCTAAAACGCATGCCATCAGCTACCGATACGCCTCCATATCTGCTTTTCCTCAACATGCAGAGTGTGACAGCTGACTTTAAAAAAAAAATTGTCTTGGCGCTCAGATAACTAATACATTAAACAAATATTTAACATGGAGCTCGGCCCCTGCCAGACCTCACAGGATCATAGAGCAGCCGTCAGGAAGATTTAGTTTAAAGTGTCACGAAGATGACAAATAAAGGTTTAGAGCGGATTTATTATTTTCTTCCTGCAGCCCAGTGAATCAGGGCGCAGAATCTGACAACAGTAGGTCACAAAAGTAGGTTGATAAAACCGTCAGGACGCATGAGGCTCCAATCCCGATATTTGCTTTTACGCGTGTGTTTGCATTCGTTATCTTTAAAATATAAATTTAAAATGGAAAATATGCTCTGAAAAGAGCAGCCGACAAGTGTTTCCTCTCTGGAAACACTCCTTTGATAAGAGTCATCTGTGCTATTACTCTGAGCAGCCATCATTTTTCTTGGTCATAATTATCATTTTACAGGGGGAGCTAATTATTTATAGAGGCAATACAATCTGCCTATCCTATTAAAAAGATTTTTTTTAATCTTCTTATTTTATTATTTATTCCTTGTATTATTTATTCATTAAAAATATTATTTTCAATACTAGTCAGGGTAATATTGACTTACAATTCATTTTTAAACAAAAGATCCAGAAATAATGAAATATATGTATAAATAATAAATCACATTCAAATTCATTATTCCGACATCCATTCATCCATCCATCCATCCATCCTCTGCTGCTTATCCGAAGTCAGGTAGTAGGGGCAGTAGCCAGAGCAGGGATACCCAGACTTTCCTCTCCTCAGCCATATGGTCCAGCTCTTCTGGTGGGACCCCAAGGTGCGACCAGGCCAGGCAAGAGACATAGTCTCTCCAGCGTGTCCTGGGTCTTCTGGCCTCCTCCGAGATGGACATACCCAGAATACCTCCCCAGGGAGGCGTCCTGACCAGATGCCCGATCCAACTCATCTGACTCCTCTTTATGCGGAGGAGAAGCAACTCTACTCCGTGTTCCTCCCGGATGGCCGAACTTCTCACCTTTTCTCGATGGGAGAGTTCAGTCACCCTGCGGGGAGAACTCATTTCGGCTGTATGTGACCATAGGTGAGGGTAGGACCGTAGATCAACTGGTGAATTGAGGGCTTCACCTTCTGGCTCAGCTTCCTCTTCACCATGACAGACTGGTACAGAGTACAGTTCATTGCAGACGCTGCACCGATCTGCCTGTCGATCTCCTGCTCCATCCTTCCCTCACTTGTAACCAAGACCCCAAGATACTTAAACTCCTCCACTTAGGGCAGGATCTCTTCCCCAACCCTGAGTGCACAATCCACCTGTTTCCGGTTGAGCATCATGGTCTCAGATTTGGAGGTGCTGATCCTCATCCCGGCCGCTTCACATTCGGCTGCCAACCGCTCCAGTGAGAGCTGGTGATCATGGCCTGATGAAGCCAACAGAACCGCATCATCTGCAAAAAGCAGAGACTCGGTCTGTGGCCACCAAACCAGATCCCCTCGACCCCCTGGCTGTACCTAGAAATTTTGTGCATAAAAGTTATGAGTTGAATCGGTGACAAAGGGCATCCCTCGTGGAGTCCAACTCTCATCGGAAACGTGTGCAACTTACAATCAACAGTGCGGACCAAGCTCCAACACCCGTCATATTGTCATACAGGGACCAAACAGCCCGTATAACGGGGTTCGGTACCCCATCCTGGAGCACTCCACACAGGATTACCCGCAGGACACAGTCGAATGCCTTAGCCATATCCACAAAACACATGTAGACTGGTTGAGCAAACTCCCATGCCCCCTCGAGAACCCTGCTGAGATTATCCACTGTTCTGCGACCAGGACGAAAACCACACTGCTCCTCCTGAATACGAGGTTCAACGACCCTCCTCTCCAGCACTGCTGAATAGACCTTACCACCAAGGCTGAGGAGTGTGGTGTCCCCTCCACACTTGGAGCCTTTTTAAAAAGGGGGATCACCACCACAGTCTGCTAGTTCCCAACTGTCCCCAACGTCCGACGTGCTGCAGAAGCATGTCAGCTTGGACATCCCCACTGTATCCAGAGCCTTGAGGAACCAAGTGCCGACCTCATCAATCCCCAGGGCCCCACTACTAAAGAGGTTTTTCACCTCTTCAGCAACTTAAGCCCCCGAAATAGGCAGGTCCTCTCCAGAGTCCCCCGACTCTGCTTATGAGGCGTTTAAGGCGTTTTGACGGGATTGAGGACATCTGAGAAGTATTCGTACCACCGATCTATAATGTCTCGCGTTGAGGTCAGCAGCGCCCCGATCCTACTGTACACAGTGTTAGCGGAGCAATGCTTTCCCCTCCTGAGCTGCCAGATGGTGGACCAGAATCTCCTCTAAGCCCACTGGAAGTCGTTCTCCATGGTCTCCCTGAACTCCTCCCATGCCAAAGTTTTTGTCTTTGCTGCATGCCGCTTGGCCTGCCGCTACCTGGCCTCTGGAGCCCCAAAGGCCAGAAAGGCATGATAGGACTCCTTCTTCACTTTGATGGCGTCCCTCACCGATAGGGTCCACCAGGGGGTTCGAGGGTTGCTGCCCCGACAGGCGCCAACCACCTTTCGGCCGCAACTCTGGGCAGCTGCCTCAACAATGTAAGCGTGGAACATGGCCCATTCAGACTCAATGTCCGCCACCGCCCTCAGGATGTGGTTGTCGCTCTGTCAAAGATGGGTGTTGAAACTCTTTTTGAAAGGGGACTCTGCCAGACGTTCCCAGCAGACTCTCATGTTACGTTTGGGTCTGCCAGGTCTGACCGGCATCCTCTCACCCCCACTGGAGCCAGGTCACCACCAGGTGGTGATCCGTTGACAGCTCCAGACCCTCTACAGGACATGCAGCCGCAAGTCTGATGACACGAACACAAGGTCGATCAAAGAACTGTGGCCTAAGGTGTGTTGATGCCAAGTGCACATATGGACACCTTTATGCCTGAACGTGGTATTCGTTATGGACAATCTGTAACGAGCACAGAATTTCAATAACAAAACACCGCTCGGGTCCAGATTGGGAGGGGGGCGTTCCTCACGATCATGCGCTTCCAAGGCACACTGTCATTGCCCATGTGAGTGTTGAAGTCTTCCAGTAGAACGAGGGAATCCCGAGAAGGAGCGCTCTCTCGCAGCCCCTCTCGGAAGAAGTGTGGGTATACTGAACTGCTGTTGGGTGTGTAGCCACAAACAACAGTCAGAACCCGTCCTCCCACCTGAAGGCAAAGGGAGGCTACCCTCGTATCCACCGGGTGGAACCCCAACATACAGGCGCTTAGGTGGGGGGCAATCAATATGCCCACCCCTCCCTGGTACCTCTCACCGGAGGCAACTACAGAGTAGAAAAATGACCAGCACCTCTCAAGAGGCCTGGTTTCAGACCCCACGCTGTGCTTCGAGATGAGTCTGACTAAATCTAATCGGAATCTCTCAGCCTCGCACACCAGCTCGGGCTCTTTCCCCGCAAGAGAGGTGACGTTCCATGTTCCAAGAGCCAGTTTCTGCAGCCAAGGATTGGACCATGAAGGTCCCCTGCTCCGGCCACTGCCCGGCTCACACTGCACCCAACCCCCAACAGTCTTACTAGAATTTTGTTGAAAAAAGCAGTTTTTCTTCAGAAATGCAACTGTTTATTCTTCATTGATTTTTAGATAAATATATTTTCTGTGTTCTGGGTGTCAAAGGTCAGTTATGATTTTCAGCGTTTGCTGATACTGTTTGTGAAGCAGCAAGTTTACACCAAACATCATTGCTTTAGCTGTTTCAAAAAAATTTCCAAGGGGATGTTGGTTTGGTGACATCCCGTCACAGATAGAAAAACACATCAAGGCCCCGCCTCTTCCTCTCGGCGAACTCCTTGCTCTGACAAACACGAGTCGGAGCAGCTGCACAAACACAACCACGGTTGGATTACGCTCGTTTTCACGTGTCCTCTTGTTCTATTTGCAGGACTTTTAATTTATCCCCCTCATCTTCAAGCAGGCAAAGATTTTGCAAGAGCTCGACTGTGCACTTAGACAAAGATTGACCAGAGGATGATTATTTCACCTGATTTCTGTATTCATTCATTTTTATCTACAAATCCATTTCATTCTGTCATGTGCACTCTGGATGACGGTGGCTCTGGAGCCAATACGAGACATCGGGCCAGATGCATCCATGAGAAAAAATAAACTAGCAGTACCATCAGATGCCTCTAGAGGGGTCCCTGTTTTACATATATTGCTCTAAATTTCATTATTCTAGCAGAGTGAAGGACAAATAATATAAAGTCAGGTATCCTCTTACAGGGAATGTGTTCTTCTATCTTCTAAACGCAATACAACCGAATGCTAAACTTCTAAAAGATTTTGAAGTTTTCACCAAAAGTTGACTCCTAAATTCTGTGTGAAATTTGAACCTGCATGTCATTCGGATCGTTGTGTCTCGGATCCACATTTAAGGGCCTTCAAGGCAGAGATACGAAGCCGCAGGATGAATATCCTGCAGGAGAAAACCGAAAGGTCATAGAGGGTAAGTGAGATTAATCTTGTTTTCAAAAGGCTACAGAATTTGTTTGCAAAGCAGATGGGCTGCGATCAGTGAGATCGAGCTCCTCCTGACTGTGTGTGTGTGTGTACCAGACTCAGCGTCTAAAAGAGTCATTGGTCATGGTGCATTAGGACTGAGATAACACCAAGTGTGGAGATGAAGGACAAGGGAGGAGAGAGGTAGATGAGATGAAGGGCGGGGGGTGAAGACGATGGAAGAAGATGGATGAGGATGTTTCAGGGGAATAACAGTAGAAAGTGGGAGGGGGGGGGGGGGGGGTGGAGGTCCCGGGGGAAG
>CAAKHD010010142.1:21894-47198 GCA_901007705.1 Fistularia tabacaria
AAAAAAAGAAAAAAAAAATTATTTTGTATGTGAGTTTTTGTTTGGGGAAAGACAAAAAAAAAAAAAAGAAGGGGGGGGGGGGGGGGGGGGGGGGGAGGGAAAAAGTCCAGGGAGAGGTTCAGCGAGAAAACTGCCTCTTGTCGCTCTTCCCTTTGCTGACGTGACGGAAGATTTTGGACTTGAAGGCGTTCTTTGAATTCTGGTAGCCAAACCCGCCGCCACCTCCTCGCTTCTGCAGCTTTGCACCTTTACTGCTGTTGACATCTTCGGGGGGGGGAGGAACGGCATTAAGGAAAACTTCTGTGTTCAAATATGAGTCACTGATATTTGATGACCTAGGAGATTCAGATAAAAAAAAACGACCTTCCGTGAAACGGAAAAAAATGAAAACCTTTCAACCTCAATTTTCTAGCTTGAGATACACGACCGTCCTCACACAGACATTCCTGCGTCACTACAAGTGTACTCGTCACACAGGTGTGAAGAAGCCCATTTTAACTGACCACCCATTCAAATCCACCCTTTCCCAAAAGAGGGATTTTGCTTTTGCTTCATGGCAATTGTGGTTGCCACGGTAACTTGAAAGTTTAACCCGAGTCATCTTCAGACATACGGAACTTTCTAAATATAGCAGAAGCTCAACCCCTAAAATTTAACTGTCAGATCTGCACGTCGGATCACACCACTACTTCTCATTTGTGTGGCCGTATGATGAAAGCCGCTTTAAAAATATATTAATTATCAAATGTTAAGTGTAATTGGTTGTATGCCGCTGTATGACTTTTGGATGAGTGGTCGTCTCTGTATGGATGCGTGAATGAGATCGAGTCTCTCGCCCTATGACAGCTGGGATAGGCCAATACGGAAATCTTAGAACACCGCTGAGTTTACCCAACCAGTTGAGAAGGATACTGAGGTCCACGTAGGGCGGGACCTTGAAGCCGAAAGACAGCGCCACCATGGGCAGGTTGAGCGTGTTGACGCTGTAGATCTGCTTGAGCGAGTGCGAGTCGTACGCACGGACGTACGACTTGTAGGCCTCCTGAGCCGACTTGTGGAGGAAGTAGTTCTTCTCGATCAGCTTCTCCATCTGGGGGACACAGAGGAGAGCTCGGGTTTAGAGAAGGGGATGCCGGCGAGGCTGGCGAATCCGCTGCTCGGGTTTCCTTACCGGGGACTGGATGTCGGAGATTTTAGTCCAGGAGAATTCAAACTCGCTCAGCGGGACCTGGAAACACAAGACACGCCTTAGAGACACTTCTGATTTGAACCTGTGCTTACAAATATTGGATTTTATTTAATATCCAAAATAAATACAGCTCATTCTTAAAACGTCTATTCTAAAGTGTTGTAAAATATATATATAAAAAAAAAAAAGATCTCAAATTAATTGCTACTGTTTCCAAGCTGGAAAAATAAAAGCTAGAAAAAATGCCTGAAAATGTGTGGGGGAAAAAAAACCTTGAAAACAGACTATTTCAATTATAAATTAAATTTATACTAAAAAAAAAAAAACGTTGTAAATAACTCAGCTCAGAAGCAACAGACGTTCACTGAAGGTTACCATTTTCTACTTCTGTATTTAATAAATTCCTTTTACAGACTTAGGGATTCTTAGAAAAGGAAAGACTACAATACTACAATTCTACAATACTAGACAACAATAAATAAATGAAAAAATGACTGACATTGTTCTGTGTGTGGGTTGTGTGCCACCACTGGGGCGTTCACATTTTACCTTGGCGTGCTTGAGGAAGCGCAAGAAGCCCAGCTCTTCTGGACGCAGGATCAGCAATGCGTGTCCTCGCCCGTTGATGCCCCGGGCCGTCCTGCCCACCCTGTGGATGTACTCCTAAAGTGGGAGAATCATGTTCAAATTCAAATTCAGGCTCAGCATCTTTCTAAGGAGACTCGGCCGCGACGGCAAACGGGACCTTGGGGTCATCGGGCGGGTCGTACTGGACGATCCAGTCCACCTCGGGGATGTCCAGCCCTCGCGCCGCCACATCGGTGCACAGCAGGATGCCCGAGTCGGCGTTGCAGAACTGGAAGAAGGTGGTGGTGCGCTTGGTTTGCTTCTGCTTGCCCTGTCGGGGGGACAAATGGACGCGGGTTACGACAGCGATATGAGGAAGGGTGGCGGGTGGACGCGTCGTGGAGGGCGGGGTCTTACGTGGATGGCCATGACCGGGAGGTCGATGTAGTTCAGCAACTCGTAGTGGTACTTGACGGACATGCAGGAGGAGAAGAAGACCATCAGCTTCTTCTTGCGGTTCTTCTTCAGGAAGGTGAAGAGCAGCAGGAAGCGCTTCTCCGACGGACACACCACATAGCCCTGCAGGCGAGAGGTCAGCGGTCACACACACAACCCGGGGGCCACCCCGCACAAGCCACCGACGCCCGGCAGTACCTGCTCCAGGCCTTCCACGGTGGCCGTTTCCTTGTTGTCGTCCACACCGACGTACAGCGGCTCCTTCTTCAGGGAGATGCGAGCCAGATCCTCCACCTTGCGGGTCTGAGTTGCCGAGAACAGCATGGTCTGCCTCTTCTCTGCGGCACAGACAGGATGGAGCGGCTCTGACCAGGTTGCATTTTACGCAACGATATTCAGTGCTAACTCAACCCCCCCCCCCCCAAAAAAACCTATAAAACTTTAACCCCAGATGGCAAAACGAGTGTTCGTGTCCCTGACTGGAGGGCGAGACAGTGAACGCATCACTTACTGGGCAGGAGCTTGATGATCTGCTTCAGCTCCTCCTCGAAGCCAACCTCCAGGATCCGATCGGCCTCGTCTATGATCAGACACTGCAGGTTCTTGAACATGAAGCCGGCTGTGTTCTGAAAATGCGCACACAATACATTTCTTTTTTAAGATCTATGAAAATACACAAATTCATAAAGCTGCAAGTCATCATGCATTCTTTTACATCTTAAAAATAAAAAATTAAGCAGAATGAAATTGCACAAACACCTGAAATCACGAACTAATCGCCTATGAAGGGAGTTTTCTATAAAATTTGGAATCAAGCTACTAACAAGCCTTGAACACGCAAACAAACTCACAGGCTTTCCGCATTGCTTACATCACTCCTTGATGTGTTCTACTGTTATAACGCTTTTTTTGTGCTTTTTTTCAGTAAGCAAGCCCTCCTGATTGATGGTTCGTAAAAAAGTTAGAAGTGCTAACTAGAGGGGTAAAAAGTTGAGAACTCCAGATGATCTGAAGAAGGAAATTATAGCTAAACGTGAGAGTGATGTTTCAGATTTCACCAAGCACCAAGTCAACCGCCTGCACAATCCTGAAGAACACAGGTGAGCTAAAGACGGCTGATATGGCTAAAGGGGCGACTACATTAACAGAGAAAAGGTCTCAAGTCTTAGAAGTAGTAGAAAAGTGATTGGTAGTTTGGATGAATGACAGACAGCCTGCTGGACGATAGCGTTAGCAAGGGTCTCATGCAAATGGGCTGGCAAAAAGAGAAAGAACGCCAGTGACGATGAAGGTTCTCTTGAATTCCTTTCTGTATCTTTTGCCATTAATAAAGAGTGCAGTATATTTTGTGGGCTGGCGAACGGAACAATGGGAAAAAACCTTTCCATTTTGCAAACATTTCTGTCTGAGAACGGAGTCAAAGAACAAATTAAATTCGTGAGCCGAGGTTCTACTGCATCTAATTATTCAGCTGCGGACACAGACTCACCTGCAGGTGGTCCAGCAGGCGGCCTGGTGTCGCCACCAGGATGTTCACCCCGTTGGCCAGCTTTTGGGCCTCGGCTGAGCGGTTGCTGCCCCCCATGATCAGGCCATAGGTGTGCACGTGGTGGGTCATCAGCTCCTTCAGGACGCCGTATGTCTGCATGGCGAGCTCGCGCGTCGGGGACAAAATCACCACCCCCGTGCCTGGAGGAAGGGGAGGGGGGGGACTTAGAGGCTTGCAGCTTTGCTTCTGCTGCAGTGAGGGTGTGGGCAGCGTTGAAATGAGCAGTTACCATTCCTGGGCATGAACCTCAGCTTGTAGATGAGCTCGATCGACGGGATGAGGAAGGCCAGGGTTTTACCGCTTCCTGTCTTGGCAGCGGCCAGGACGTCCCTGCGAAACACGCACACAAAAACGAAGAACGGAGCATAAAAATCCACGAAAAATCCCTCAATGCCTGCAGGGGCGCAGTCTCACATCCGAGGCCCGAGAACCGGTGCTAACCTTCCCTCCAGCAGGGGCCGGATGCTCTTGTGCTGGATCTCTGTCATGTGTTCGAATCCCATCTCCTTCACGCCTTTCAGGGTGTTTTCACTCACCAGGCTGGTGAGGGACTCGAAGGAGGTGTCTTCAAAGGCTCCTGACACGTGAAAGGAAAAAACGGCCTTTTATATGAACATGTCGTTTGACATTCATCATCTAATTAAAACAAAGCTACTTTATGTGAATAAGTGTTTTAAGGGCACTTTGTAACATTTAAAAACCTCACCCATGTGGGAGGGGGGGGGGGGGAAATCACATTAAATTACAGATAAATAAATTCATTAATTAGGAAAAAAAAAAGGCCGGCAGACAGTGGGACGTCTGTGCTTTGCTTCCCCCGGGAAGCTTTTTCAAAATTAAATCTGGGGGTAATTTAAAAGACATCACTAGAACTTTTTTCATCCTGTAATTGTAATTTCTTAATTGCCCCCAAGGGACAAATAGTTTTTTTCAATTTTGATAAAACAGACTCATTTTCAAATATTCTTCATCAAGATCTGTAATCGAGGAATATCAATAGTTCTCTACCAGTCAGACCAGATGGAAGTTCAGGCTGTTCCTCCTCTTCCTCTTCATCGGTTCCATCCTTCTCCTCCACCTCCTCATCTACCTCTGCAGCCTCTTCTGCCGGTGCTTCGTCAGAAGCCGGTTCGGCTTGGTCTTCTGTTTCCTCCTCTTCCTCACCATCTTGCTCTGTTTTGGTCTTTTTCCCAGCTGGAAAGGAACCAATATATTTTAAATATCCCTCTTAATTTGAAAACGTTCATTTGTAAGTTTTGAGCTGAATCGAAGGAAGCTGCTACCTGGTGGCTCTGCATCATCGGCAACCTTCTTCTTCCTCTTCTTCTTCTTCGGCTGCTTCAGAGAGGAGTTCTCTGTGACGGTCTGGGCGTCAACAGGAGCGACTTTCTTCTTCTTCTGCTTGTTCTCAGGCTCAGTTTGTGCCTCAGCGGCAGGCGCTGGTTCCTCCAGCAGCTCGTCGGCAGCCACTGGAAAACAACACGGACATGAATAAGGAATACGCTCGGATGATTGACATTTACCAAAAACCGTCCATTATGAAATAGGTATCAATCCAGTTCATACTTAATAAAGTCAGAACCTTTAAATGGGGATTTCACAACTCAGATGTAAGCCAACGCATATGATGCCATGTGTAGCATCGTGGTAACTGGATTTAAACGATAATGTCGCTATTTCATTACAAACACAACACGTTTTAATTGTACCGACGGATTGAGATTACACACAATTAAACATCTGAGTTCTGTTTTTTAACTTTCAACCGGCGTGGAGGTACCTGTCACGCTAAGCTAACAAGGCTAATAGACGGTATGGTATAATTGGGTTTTCGGAAAACACACGAACGAAGCGAGCTCGTATTTGGAAAAACACACCCGTCTCTTCGTCCTCCGTCTGCTTCCTCGCGAGTTTTCGCTCTTTGTTCTTGGCGTTTCTCTTCTGGATTTTCTTCCGAAGAAGCTTCATCTGAAGGTCCGCCATGTTCGCAGAGATGGACGCACACGTGCCCGTGTGTGTGTGTGTGTGTGTGTGTGTGTGATATTCAGGACCCTTCCGGAGGTGCTATTCAGCTGCCTGAGCGAAATGTGAAAAGACCCAGGATACTGAACAAGAAACCCCCTTTCGAATGAGAGTTTAATCGTCTTCAACAAAAGACTGAGTCCAGTTGCCACAAAAAAAAATATGTGACAATGATTAAACCAAAAACCCGGATGACAAGGAACCTTCACAGATGTAGGACCCAAAGCTTTACATTCAGGCACAGCGAAGGGTTCCCGAGAATACATGCGGGGATTTAAAAGTCAACGAGCGTCTAATCTGTAATTTATAAACAACAGATTGGACACACAAATCAATTAATGCAATAAAAACAAATATCATTCTATAAAAATGTTTAGGATGAAATCCTGCGCTCACAGTTTCATAGCCCGTAGTGCAAATATACCTCCTGTATTTTACTTCTATGTTTTATTTTTAAAGAATACATGACGCACTTGGTAATGGACAGCAAACGTGAAATAAATAAAACTTGAGTTGAAACAAGACACAGTTCCTGTTACGTATGTGGCTGAAAAATAAGGAGAGAAATAGAACTATAACTATGAATTATAGAAAGATGTGGCGATGGACAACCTCTGCTCAACCCCGTGCACCGTGATAATCAACGCAGGGCTTCAGAATCATCAGAGCAGAAGACAGCAAGTTTATCAATGTGTTTTTATTTTTCGTTTGGGACTTTCGTTTTTTTTTTTTTTTAAGGAAATCAGGAACAGGTTATTGCAAAAATGCAGTGGTGGTTTATCGATGATTGTGCCCAAAACAAGACCCAGAAAGGAAAGTCATGTCCTGTCTCTCAAGACATGTAGAACTTCTCTGTCCCATAATAACCCTCTCAGCTGTTTAACAGCTGCTTCTCTGCTTCTTTAACACAGAGAAGGATGTGAATCTGTTACTCCATCACTTTAAACTTGTCTGTTTCAAAATATTGAAATTGGTATTAGTAGTAATATGAGTATAACTAATCTTACCGACCATAACATTATATATATATACACACATACATATATGTATATGTACATATATATGTATGTATACATATATATGTGAGTGTGTGTATGTGTATATATATATATACATATATATATTTTTATAATGGAAAATTTCATGATCTTTCCTAAACTGTTTCAGTGAAGCAGAGGTTCACTTTGCTGAGAGGGACCAGAAGAATCACGGCATCATTATTGGCTTTATCATCGCAATTTAGATTTTTCGAGATGAAGATTCACTGAAAACCTCGGAGGAAACAAAAAACATGAAAGATAGAGGCTTCATTTACATTAAAATGTACGGTGGTCATGTTTCTGAGAAATATGACTTTTGACATACTATGATATTTCAAATTAACACTTTCTCACTAATATAAATAAATTGATCATCTTAAAAAAAAAAAAACAGGATTAAGATCCTAGCTGTTTCTCAACAAACAAAACTCACAGGTTTGCATGAAGCTGCCAAATTACTGTAAGACTAAAAAGGAATAAATAGGAACAAAAGCAAACACAGCAGCTTTGCTTCTTGTTAATAAACTTTTATGTAGCTGTCTTTTTTGTCCAGCACCTTCACAGCACTTTCCTTTTCTGGTCATTTTTTTGAACCAGTTGACAGTATGCTACGACTACTATTGCCTAGCACCCTTTCTGGGGCTTTGGCCGCCAACAAGAGTTCTCTAAGCATCTCGGTCCTGAGCCAGCATCTCAAGCTGTCCCCAAGTGTAGCCCATTTTCTTGGCATTTGCCTCCCTCTCTCTATGCCAGGTGTTTCGTGGTCGACCTCTTTTTCTTTGCCCTAGGGGGTTCCACTCGAGGGCTCCATCTCGATGTGCAGTCTTTCCAGCTTCGAACATGGTCCTTACGTCGCAATGGTGGTTGTAGCCCTGGTTGAGAGGATGATTTTCGGCACAGTTGCTTCCGGGTGCTTCTGGCTTTCACCACCCTGTGTCATTAGTCTTTCTGAAGAAGGTCCACCTTCTCCCCTGGGCGGGATATCATGGTTTACTCTTGTTTGCGTACTTGTAACGGGTAGTATTTTATGGAGTGAGGTTGTTAGCCCCACTTCCAAACCCCAACCTGGAGGACCAGGCGTTGCCTTTCGTCTGACCTCTACCCCGAAACCTGCCCGGCTTGGTAAGACCTGCCAGGGGTAGAATCCCCGCCGGTATAGCCTCCAGGGTCATAGAAGTACAAAAGCCTCTCCACCACGGCAAGGTAGCAACATAGAGGGAGTTTACAGTACAGTCCCACAAAAAAAAAAATCCTTGGGAAAAAAATAAGAGTTAGCTAAATTACCCGCTAACAAACAAAACATGTCTTTAGGTCAGAACTGAAGTTACTAGAAATCTATGCCAGATTAATAGAGCAAGCAACATCTGCAATACCTCATGTTATGGCAGGAAGTGACCTAAAAATCTGCGGAAAATAGCTCTGAACAAAAACAACAAATTTGCAGGAAAATATCTAAAAATTTGTATACAAATTACTTGGAAAAATCAGTAAAAAAAAAAAAAAAATTATGATACAATCATGAGTAATCATCTCATCTGAATAACCGTCTCTCTTTCTGTTGGTGGAGCCTCAGACTGCGGACGGAACTTGAGCATTGATGAGGCGAGGGAAGAGCAGCGATCTGTCCGAGATGTCAATCCAAAGCGCCGGTCTCATCCTCGATCTTAATCCCGTGCACGTCCGTCTCCGCGTCCATGTCCAAAGGCGGGATTAGGGCGTCGGAAACCCCGTCCACCGTGGCACTCTGCTGGACAGGCTGCAGCACAACACCCCTGGATGTCCTCCTGGTGTGCCTGGACTCGTCCCATTTCTCCCGCGGCGTCGCCTCGCACCCCTGCGCGTTTCTCTTCGGGAGCCATTGCCTCCAGGAACATTCACTCTGGGGTCTGGGAGGGCGCCTCCGCATGTCCTCCTGCACGGCCCTGAACACCAAGTCTGTGATGTCCCTGCGGAGCTTCATGAGCACCTGGGGGTCCCTGATCTGCCCCATGTCCGCCAGCATCACCTCGGAGAACTGCTTCAATATGTGCTGCCTGTGGTCGGCGGCGTCCGGCGGGTCGTCGTGGTGACGTTCCCAGCAAAGGGTCATGACCTCCGGCTGAGGGTCGGGGCAGCGCGTGGGAGCCGGGCTGGAGGTGGAGGCCACCGGGGGGTGCTCCTCGTCCAGGTCTTGCCTGGTGAGGTTCGGACCAAGTGGGCTCATCTCCGTGTCAACACTGGACTCCATTCCGTCTTCGTCCTCGTTCTGCACCTCAAAATGGTCCCCCTTCAACAGACAGAGGATGGTTACAATTATTCAACACATCAGTCGCAGAAAAAACTCAAAACGGTGAGGCTGTTTTGAGAAAAAAATATTGAGTTGGATATCTGGAATTATTTCATTTGATCTAATTAAATAATATTAAATTTAATTGCATTTAAAAATAAATAACTTGTTTTTTTATTTGGAAAGCAAGCCTCCAAGGCACCAAATGTTATTCATTTTATGGCTATTAACATTAAATATTATAAACACAATATTCAGTATCATATAAACAATACAACATTAATATTCATATCACCATTACAATATTAAAGTTGTTATTGTATCTTAAGTGAGTATATATTTATGTATGGATGTATATATATATGTCTATATAATATTCAACATAATATATTTAGTATTGCAATATTAATATTAAAATGTCAAAGCACTTGTTGTATTACAAGAGAAGAAGAAGAAACATGTATCTGTTAGATGACTGTTATTGTAATTATGGGACTATTTGTGCTTGTCCATTCCAGCCCTCATACTGGCCATGTTTCTGTCACACCTTCTCTTTCCTTTTCTCTACCTTTCCCTCTATTTCCGACCGGTCTAGACAGAAGGCCGCCAGCATTGAGCTTGGATCTGTCGAATGTTAAAAAGGCAGTTTTTTGTCGCTGATGGGAGAACGTTGGGTTTCTGAAAATGATTTAAAAAGTGTCATGAGACAACTGTGTTGTGATTTTTCGCTATATAATTCAAATCTGATTGGACTTAAATTAAATGAATTAACATGTTTCACTAACATGAAGATATTTCGGGATCAGATCAGTGCAGCAGAAGAATAAATGTAAACCAGGGGGAGGAAGCAATTCAAAAATATTAATGTTAATAATTAAACTCTTTGTAATTCGTTTATCGTAGTTGTGTTTTTATTTTGCACACATCTGCTCTGAAAACTTTGTCTGTTACTTGATTAATGTGCAAATTGACGCTCCATTTTCCCCACTGCTATCATCCATTGTTATTTTACTATACACATACTTTGTCAATTTCAAACATTCTGCCCCTATTTTTTGCGTGCCTCTAGCCGGGAGTCAGAAAAGCTATTTTATTTCGAATTCTGTCATTAGATGCGTTCCCTGCTCTGAATGAATCCTGGCATTCACTGGAAAGCATGGTCAAGACGACGCTGTTTGATATTAGGAATGTTACAGGTCATACATACACAGCAATGTTGTAAAGAAATATGAATGAATAAAAGGTATTTGAAAGAGCTCTGTTTACAGATACATACGTGTTGCAGATGCACGGGAGCTGATATTATAACTGCTGTTTGTGCTGCATAATTTTTTTTAAAATTTTTTTCGGTTGAACTTGGGTGTTAAATCAGTGTTTCAACACACTAATTGGAATTCAAAATTTGACAAACTTTGGGTGATGAATTAATGTATATGTAAGCGGGGAAAATCCACAGTGGAGGGGCAGTAAGGATACATCAAGTTAAACTTCAAAATTTCATTTAAATCTACGACACAGACCCAATGAATGAGTGCAGGAATCATTTTCAAAATATCGATCGACTTCATCTTTCTTCCAAACATCAGGTTGACACGCCCAATAAAGAAATTATCCCATTTCTTTTCAAAATAAACAGACTCACAGTGGCCCAGTGATCTCCAGCCTTCACCAAAACCTGTTTTATTTCCCCATCGTCCTCATACAGATGCTGGATTTTTTGGGACATGCTCTTTCTGGACGTCAGCTGGTAAGTGTCATCGACCGAAGCCATCTGCAGCGCCTCCTGCAGGCCTCTGTCTTCCACCACGGAGAGCGGTCTGCAGTCCACGGCGATCCACCTGGACGTTGCTTTCGACATCTTGTTTCTGAATTTGAAACCTGACATGTGGGGCAGCGTTGACTGGCCGCACCGCTTGCTAGCACCGGCGCCGCGGTTGGCGGAATGGACGCTACCGAGCTGCACACTAGCATGTTTGGCGTTGAGGTGGTAACGGAGGGTGGAGGTGCTCTTGTGATACGCGAACTCCTTCCCGCACAGTGTGCAAATAACGACGCGTTTGTTTACTGTTCCGTTGGGGAGTATCTTAAATTTAAATTTCCCGTCGACGAGCGTTATTTCGTCCGCCTTGTCCATCATGCTAATCGCGCCGTGCGTCGGTGAAATGTGTCCGTCGGCAAGTCGCACGCTGACAAACGTTCCGCGGTGCAAATAAAGCTCGGGATTAAAATTACCTTCTTTGAACCCTTCCTTCCCGTCATTAATTAACGTTATTAATTCAAATCAACGCGCCAGAGGTTCTAGCCCTTGTTTTAAACTCGTAAGCTCGACAAACTAGAACTTTTTTGTTATGACCTCTTACAACGACTTCCGTCCGAGTGATGTGCGAGTCCTGAACGAATCGTTCAAAACTCCAGCCATTTTACCGACTCATGAGTCAAGCCCTGACCCAGCCTGCATCCCTCTCAAGTTCTCACCCGGTAGTTTCGGTTGGGTCTTGTTGGAGGCACTCGAGAAATCGAAGAACATCACTCTTCCAGCTGAATCTGAGTGTTGAGATTTCCATTTCAAATGCTTTTAACCGTCATGCGCCTCAGTGAATCTGCCTGCGCAACACCTTGCCCCTCTCTTTTGTGCATCCTTAAAACCAATGTGTTGTATTCAATGACATGGTGTCCTTTTTGTATGTAAACCTGCATGGTGTGATTGCATAGCCAGATAGAGACACTGAATAAAATGATGCCTCATCAGATTGTGGAGGCATCTGGACACAGACTAGCAGGGATTATTGACGGTTTTGAAATTCTTATCAAGAAACGATCAATTCTGAAAGCACACAAATCTTGATTGGAACCAAAGCCATCAACATGATACTACTGTGTGATGGTGAGAAAGACATTATTGTGGATAAGAACATCGTGAACCATGGCCAAGCTGCAGTTTAGAAAAGATGACAGTAGAATCAAGCATGACGTTTTAAACTTTATTCCTCACAAAAAAATGCTCAACACAAAATGACAGAGGTAGCATTCTGTGCATTGTTTAGTTTTGTATGCCCCAACTTTGATGGTTAAATTGTATCAGAGCTGTAAAAAAGAATTTGAATCTCATTTAAAAATAAATTGCGTGCATCACATTGTACATAACTGTGACGTTATTAAACACTCATGCCAGCAATATATGTGAATCAAAAGGGTGTGTGAATTGAAACAAACAAACTTTAAATTGTCTGCATGGCAAAAGAATAATAAATAGAAGTGAACAAATTATTGTGAAATAAATGCTTCTTACAGTAAAAGGTCATCAACAAACACATTTAACACATCACAATCATGACAGATATCCTTCAATAGTGACATCACTTCCGCAAATACACACCGCACTAAAATGAATGGCCGGAAACTTAGCTTTAGCACCTGCTCATCACAGTGCTCGACTTCGCCAGGTAAATAAAACAGAAAAATAAATGTACCTCGAAGGCAGATTAAAATTGACAGCAGCATATCACGTTTTCCGCTTCCCTCTTTATCTCAGTTGATCAACATTTTACGATTACTTCCGAGTGCCTTAGAGTAAAATTTTGATAATCTGAACAGTGTGCCCCAAAATACGGGCCGAGCGGAAACACGTTCCGCTATACTTAGTTCCGCGTCACCGCATAGGCAGTTACAACGATGATGAGCTTTTTGTCACCCTTTTTCTTGGTTTATGGCACAATCTGGACAGTCCTGTTTCCTTTTTTCTGACCAACAGCATAGCCGCAACATGTTTACATGTTTCTCCGCTGCCCCGGCAATACACGAACCTGACGCAACAGTCCCTGCTGATTATACGATTACGCAGGTACCGAGAGGCGTGAAATATCCGTTATTTTCTCTTCTGTTTCTCCATTTTCACTTTAGCAAACTCTAACCGTACCTCTCCGACTTGAAAACACAAAAGCGTTTCCTCCAGGAGTCGATCCGCAGGTTGTCCATTGCGGGGTCCCGGTGTGGACCTTAGGGAGAGCCCTTCGCCCCTCTCGGCGGGCCTACTTCTACTCTTGGCCCTACAGCGCCACCTAGCGACGTGGAGGAACCGGCGGTTGTAACTGCACAATTTTCCAAGTCGACACTTTTTAAAACCATGGAAGCATTTAAGTATCATAATTCCAATTTAAATGCATTTGCAAACTGCTTTTTCATTTTCAGAATTTGGCAGCATATTTTGACTAAGAACCAGAATGAGTAAAACGTAAATCAAAGTGCATTTTTTTAATTTTTTCTTCAAGGCTGCTCATTCTGTGACGTAATTCAAATTAAAAAAAAGCAACATACAAAAAATTTCAGAACAGACCCCAGCAAATTGCTATCAAATTTAAATTTGAAATGTCAAATTTGACAAAAAAAATGCATTGACAAAATGCTTTTTCATTTTAGAACGTAGCAGCAAGTATTGACTCACAACTAAAATGAGCTATTGATAATCCAAACTGCATTTTCACTTTCATGTGCCGCCGGGCTAAAAAGGTATCAGAATTTAATTTGGATTCGCAACCCCAAACAGCGAAGACCAGTGACGCCAGAGGCCGATGATCTTCTTCTTTATGGTTTGTTTGGGCACCAGAATACAACACACACTCAGCTGTTTACCTGCGAGCTGATCGCTAGTTAGCATGACACTCCCTAATGTTGTCAAGCAAATAATACAATTACAGAACCAGATAGAATTGCAGACAATTTCTGAATCAGATGGCGTGACAGACCTGAGCAGATTAAAGAGCTGTGTTGAAAACCCTGCCCTAACCCTGCCCCGTTGTCAACGACGTTGCCTGAGCCTCTTCTCAGTCCTGCAACAACTGGATGCGATCGAAACGCATTTGTTTCATGGCCTTAAAGGACATAGCAGAGCTAGGCGGTACTGAAAAGAGGTTAGCTAGGCCAACGTCGTTGATAACGGTTTACCCAAATCTAAAAATGACGCAACCAGTTAGAATTGCAGACAATTTCTGAATCGAATGGTGTGGCAGTCTTAAGAGGATTATATAGCGCTTGGCTGAATACTTTCCCCGTACAGACACCGTTATCACACTATGTTTCAATCAGATGGAAAGGGAGGCTGATGGCCGGCGTCCAGTGCATCCAGTAGCTGAAGGACTGACAAGAGGCTAGCTTGGGCAATGTTGTTGATAACGGTGCCTGTTAGGGCAGAGTAACCAGCCAAGCTCGATAATCTGCTCAGGTCTGTCACGGCATCCGATTCACAAATCGTCTGAAAGGGAGGGCGTGTCATGCTAATAAGTAGCAGAGATCAGCTAGCAGGGAAACAGCTGAGTGTCTGCTGTATTAATTTGGTAGAACAAGCCATGAAAGAAGCAGATCACTCCTGCGCTGCTTCGGATTGCCAAACCATCTTGAATTTTGATACCATTTATGGGAGCATACCTATCTGCTCCCATAATTACAAAGTACAAAAATTAGCAACTGATAATTCATCCCTTAACATTCCCACAGCATACGATTTATCATACAGCATATCAGTATAGTATCTAAAATGACATCAATTGCAAAATCCAGTTAGTTGAGATCACCCTGCTTTACCATGAATACAAACTGAAAATTAAGATTTAAAAAAAATCTTTTTTCAAGATACCGCGATAAAAATTGAGCTCCGTAGTGTCTAATTCCTACTCCCGCTCGCTGCTCTTCGTCGCTCCAAAGGCACCGCTAGCAGGTTAGCACCAGTAAAAGTAAATGCTGGACGTTTCCCTGTCCGGCGCCTCCAGGAAGGTCTGCAGCCAGACATCTTGGTAGGTAAAAAAAATTAGCAATTCGCCCGCTTCTTGGCACCTTAAAGTCTTCAAAATAAAAAAAATCTGTTATTGTCACATGCACAGATCAGTAAGACACACACACACACACACACATGCATGCACCACAAGCCTGACCTCAGTGATCCACCCTGGTGGAGATGCCCAATGGGGAGCAGTTGACCTTAGACCCAACACCTGCAGTCAGAGAGAGACTATCTGGACAGAATCCTTCACATTCACGACAAAAGGTGCAACATTTCTCTTGTAATATTCATACATTTTCGGTTTCTTTTCTTTGTTAAATACGTATAAATGCATCATGATAACTGTTTTGCAGTCATAAAACATCCCACACATTGCATTTCATTTCATGCAAGTTGTTCAGCTCCATTTTTATCAATTTTTATCTAAACGCCTGGGTTTTAGCACCCGAAACTGAGATTTCTCAAGCATGATGCAGATTTTCGACTGGATTCTTGCTTGTTTCTCAAGTCAGTACCCAGAGGTTTGCCGTGTTGCAACAAAGTTGAAAAGATGGTCGTGAAATAAAATTTGAAATGTCATAAAAAATGCGAAAACTCCGCAAAGAAATGTTTCCCAGTATACGAGCAGAATGCATAGATGAAGGCTGCGAAACGTAAAAACACTTTGTCTATTTGCAAAATAGACCAACACAAACAAGTCAATTTTATCTGTGTATTTTTCCCTGGCATGTAAGTCCCCTACACTCAAGTTACTGTATCACATGCAAGCGTTTCCAGTGAAATCCCTCAAAATAAAAGTCTGTTATTCCTGACAGGAAGTAAAGTGACCGAAGCTGAAATGGCAAAAGGATTTCAAAATAAAGCATAAAAAAGAAACAAATTTCCTTAATTGCTCATTTTCAATTTTACCTTCAGGTCCTTTCATTGACATATTTATGTATTTAGTTGCTAATTATCAAGTGAATTATTCCTAAATAAAAAAAACTCTTTGGATTTATACTGTAAATACTGTTTTTTCATTATTTGCAGCGCAGGAAAAAAACGTTACGCAGTGTTTCTCACCGTTTACGTCGCAGCTGCTCTCACTCATGTCCGTCGTCTCCCAGTTCATCGATTTCTGGACGGCCTTTTTCCAGCGTCCATAGCGGAACTCGCTCTCTTGAGACGAGAAGAATCACGTCAGAAAACTGCTGCTGCTCAGACGGCCTCGAGGGCATCGGGGCGGTTTTCTCACCGTCACAGTTGATCTCGGGATGGAACTTCTCCCAGGTGATGTGAGGGAGGTCCTTGGAGCTCAGGCTCCACACGCCCACGCCCTCCGCCGCCCCCGCCGCCATGGCAGCACCCAGAGCGGTGGTCTCCGACATGGAGGGCTTCACTGGAGGGGCAGCGAGAGAAACCAACAGGCAATAAATTAATGACAGGCTAGTTGTTTACCTGTCATCCCCTCTTCCTGTAAAATATATGTGCCTGTATTTATGTATTTATATTGTGTATGTATGTGTGTATACAAATATAAAAAAGGAGAAGGAAAAAAAAATATGTATAAACTATTTACCACTTTGTTGATTGTTTTTCTTTTCATTGTTTCTTTTAGAACTGTCTTTTTTGTATATGTCTGTTTGGTGTCCTTGAGTGTCGAGTAAGTCACCTTAAATATTATTATTTTTATTATTATTATTAGTATTATTATTATCATTATTATTATTATTATTATTAAATTTTGGAAGGTAATAGGCAAATCATCGCTTTGCTTTCTTCTTTAAAAGTAATTACCATATATGTTCAATCCAATCACCGGCCATTCCCCTTAAAAGTTATATGGAAAATATTTTGGGAAAAGCATTAAAAATGTTTTGGGATATTTTTCAAAACTAAATTGAAATGGTGAAAACAAAATAAAAATAATTAATTTTCATGCTATTTCAATAACTGCAGCTGAATTGCTTATCATAATAAAAATTAATTTGCTCTATTTGACATGTGATTTTCCCAACCAGGAAGAATATCCTGATATATCACTTTGGTAACCGAAGTCCTGCTTAAAAAAAAGTCTCAATGTATGTTGTTTTTTTTCCCGTCAGAAAGTGGGGTAAAGTTCAGATTCAGGTCACTCGTGTTTACATGACACACTGGGGTCCCATCCTACGAGCCGCTTGTGGATAAAAAGCAGCTTACCCACGGGCATGCACAGGATGTCGGCCTGCAGCTGCATCAGCAGCCGGTTGGTGGTCATCCCGCCGTCCACCTGCAGCTGCAGCAGAGGCACGCCGCTGTCCTGGTTCATGGCGTCCAGGATCTGAGACGCGAATCAAAAGAAGGGAAAAAAGGTCACACCACAGGGAACTCCATCGTTTCTTCAGTGTATTTTCCTACAGGCTGCGTCTTATTACTAATCATGATAAAATCGCACGAGATTTGAAAATAGGAGATTAAGAAACCATCACAAGCCTGGAGAGAAAGATAATGTTTAAGGGATTTTTTTTTTTTATGTTTCGAGATCAAATCATCTAATTTTGAAAATACTAGCGAGTCAATTAAGCTTTCTAGAACAGAAGCATATTTTCAACAAGCAAAATAAATAAATTAATTTTAAAAAAATATACACACATATATGTGTGTGTGTGTATATTTATATATATATATATATATATATACATTGGCCCCTTAAAGTACGAATTAATTTATGTATAAATTTATTTCAGATACGAAGTGCGATTCAAGCAAATTTTGCCCTTGAAATACGAAAAATAATTCATTATACTAGTACGAGAGCGAGAAAATCAAAATTCGAAATTCGCGCGGTACAGGCCAAGCGAGCTCCCACAACTCAAATACGCTTCACGACGCCGCCGCCCCTCCTGAATTGGCGCCGGTCGCTGCTCTAACCTTGAAGAACGCCTCGCAGCTTCCAGCGCCCCTCGGCAACTTCGTCCGGGTAGTTGGTACAGGACGCATATCTCGTGTTGTGTTCCTCTCTCTTGTATGGCATAATTTTACATCTTTGTGCTTGTTCATCATAGGTTTATTGTAATGTTAAGTTCATTGGAAGTGCACGATTTTCGCTGAGTTTCTATTTTCGTAGCCTCTCTCGCACCCTTGCCAACATCTGCAGTCGATTTAGTCGATGATTTTTCTTTTTGATGTCCTTTACATTATTAATATCCTTGTTTTTCAGGGTTTTTCTGTATCAATATCCTTATTTTGTGAGTTTGGGGGATGGGGTTGGAACAAATTTATTGGTTTTTCTGTTATTTTAAATGGGGAAAATTAATTTGAGATACGAAAAAAATCAACACACGAACCCGCCTCTGAAACACATTAAATTTGCATCTTAAGGGACCACTGTCTTGTCAAATGGGGACACCGACCTCTCTGGTCTGGAAGCAAACGGCCTCCAGGGCTGCGAAGGCCAGGTGGTTTTTGTTGGTGAACTGGGTGAGTCCGCAGATGATGCTGGTAGACACAAGGGAGGAGACAGTCACCTCGGACACACTATAGCTGACAATAATTCATTCATTCATTCTCTATGCCGCTTTTCCTGCAGGAAGACAAGAAGAACCACGGAAGCACTGGACCCTTTCCAAGGACCCGAAGTCATAAAGAGACATACAACTATTCAGAGCAGAACAGCCCCCTTGTTGGAATCAAACAGGGGACCTTCTTCCTGCGAGTCGGATGCGCTAACCAATAAAAAGCGTCATAAGAAGGCTCACCCTCTGGCACTGGGCTCCCAGTAGGGGGCGTAGAGTCCGGAGAACGCCGGCACGAAGTAGCAGCCGTAAGACGTCCCCGCTGCAGCGGCCAATTTCTCTGCCGTGGGAGGAATACGGGGCGGCGGTCATTCGAAACAAATGTTTTCGGGGTTATATGAGGAGGAGGGGGAGGAAAACAAAATCCGGGGAGATTGAGCACCGATCTCCGCGGAGGTCTTCACGATGCCCATGTTGTCCCTCAGCCAGCGGACGACGGCGCCGGCGATGGCCACTGAGCCCTGTGGGCGACAAGGACCGGAAACATCACTGACCAGAGAGACATTCACACACACCACATCAAAACTAATATGCAGGAAGCCTAAGTTCTCCTAACTTGACACTTCTTTCACCAAACGCTTAATTTCGTTCACCAAATTAATTTCTGTCCTCCAGTTAGCCTTGTTGTCTCCTAATAATGACACAAAATTTGCCTCGACGTTGACGTGAATGGTCCTTTTGGAACCATTTTGAAAGTCATCGGTTGTGGGAAAGAGTCGCAGAAACTATACTGAGAGCAGAAGTCAGCATTTGTGAGCCACAGTTTGCTTTCATACCAAGAAAAATTACGACAGATGCAGAGTTTGCTTTACGAATGCTCGTCGAGAAGTTCAGACAAGGTCAGAGGGAGCTGTATTGTGCCTCTGTAGACCTAGAAAAAGCATACAACTGGAAGCCAAGAGAAGAACTGTGGTACTGTATGAGGAATTCTGGAGTGGCAGAGGAGTATGTTAGACTGGTGCAGGACATGTATGCTGGTTGTGAGACAGTGGTGAGGTGTGCTGTAGGTGTGAGAGGTGGAGATGGGACTGCATCAGGGATCAGCTCTGAGCCCCTTCTTGCTTGCAGCGGTGACGGACAGGCTGATGGATGAGGTTAGACAGGAATGTCCACGGACGATGGTGTTTCAGATCACAGATCACATTGGGATCTGTAGTCAGACGTCGGGTCGGGTGAGTCACTCATTCATTTCAAAAGCCAGGATGTTCACGAACCTCCAGAGCGTAGCAGGGGGCCTTATCTTTCCCCAGCTTGTAGGCGACGGTGGTCAGCAGGCCGTGTTCTGACATGACTGGCTGAGAACCGAGGGGGGGGGGGGGCAAAAACGTAAGAAGGAAGAAATGGTGGACAAAATAAGGCTGCTCTTAAATAAGAAAAGTCACTGCCGTCCTCACCTTGGTCCCCGTATTTCTGAGCAAGAAGCAGCCGGTCCCGTACCTGCACACAACCACCAACCATGAGGTTGCCACGCAAACAACAACCACACCATGTGACCAAGAAGGCAGAAAACCAATGAGGAAAAATGGCGCCTCACGTGTTTTTGGCCTGGCCTTCCTCGAAGCACATCTGACCGACCAGAGCAGCCGACTGGTCGCCGAGACACTGAAAGGGAAAGTCAGAGATTCTCGGGTGAAAATTTTTGAAATGTAACAAGGGATTTCTCCCTGATCCCTGATTTTGAGAAACAAAACTAAATATTTGACCTTTTAAAATAAAAGTCAGCGTCAACAGGATGTAAAACAACTGCAAATGAAATAGTGGATTTCAAAATAAAGCAAACAAAACTGGTATAATCGCTAGTATTTAACATTTGACCTTATTTACCCTTAATTACTGTCACGTGTTTATTCATTTTCCACCCTATTTTCAGGTCAATACTTGCTGACAAAATTTTAAAAAAAGTCATTATCATTAATTTCACCGGTATTTCTTCTAAAAGGCAAACAGTACTTTAAAAAAGTTGACTTAAACATCAAGAAATAAAAGAAAAAAACACCAAAAGTAAGGAAAAAGTGGGCTAAAAATGTTTATGAATTTAGAAAAAAACCTAACGTTTTATTTTTGCAAGAAACGTACGAATTAAAAACCTATAAAAATTATGAACAGTATTTTGAGCTAATTTTTAAAGATTTTTTGAAATAGATAAATATATTAAAAAAGTGACATTTTTAAAATTGGACAGGACTATCAGTGAGTGCATACTGTGTGACTGCTCTCTGAGCACTTTAGTTACGTAACACGAAAGAGATCTTCATTACCCCGGAGATGGGGACTCCTGCGAGGCAGCTTGATCCCTGGTGGAACAACGCACATACACACATAAACACACACACACACACACACACACACACACACACACACACACACACACACACACACACACACACACACACAAACATATGTTAACTATTTGCAATAATGACTTCATGAAACTCTTATGCAATGATTCGAACCAGAACCTCATATTAAAATACAACGAGCAAACAGGGAAAAAGTTATGCGGTTGTTTAATAGTACTCGAGGGGTAGTTGTGCTAGTACTAGTAGCAGAAGTGGTGGAAAGGAGGCTTTCACATCAGGTCATTGAAATGCCTGACACGTAACACACATGAAAAACCTTTAGAAAATGTTTGAAATGGCTCATTCCAGCCTCTCTTTTTGTTTCTCTATTTCCTCAAAAAGACAAAAGCAAGCGAATCCAGGAAAATGACCCCCCTATACACACAACTCTTTGTTTAAGAACAGGCTTGAAACAAGAAAAGTAACAGCTCTTGCCAGGATAGCCCAGAGTTATGCTTCCATATTGATATCCCATGATGCCTTTCTCTCATTCCCCTGGCTCCTATCATGTATTTATATCATGAATATTAAAGCTTTTGAGCTGTTAAGAGCTTAAAGCTATTGTATCACATCAGCTATTAGCATGTATCTCTTAGCGCTGTTGTAATTATTAGTATCAGATCATCTATGCTGTCCCTCCCGACCCCTCCTGATCGAGACAGAAGGCCGCCCGCTTTGAGTTCAGAGCCTTTTCTTTGCTCTTGACTAAACCTTGTTAAGCTCCAGACCATCCCCTTGTCAAGATGTCCTTTTGGCTGAAGCTAACTGGCCCATTAGACTATAGAGTAGAACCTGGGCTTACGGACGCCCCTAATCACGAACAAATCGGCCTACAGAGTTTTGGATCAAATTCAAAGCTGTGAACAAGCCCTCGGCGCACGAACACACAAACAAACTCACAGGCTTTCTGCATTTTGGCGTTGTAGCGTAGCGGCAGTCGTGTGTGCTACTCCACGTTGTTTACATCATTCATTGTTGTGTTTTCCTGTTATGACGATTTTTTTTTTTTGTGCTTTATTCAGCTAGCCCTCATTATGGCTCCCAAAACGGCTAAAAGTGCTAGTACTAGTGGTGTTAAGAAGAAGTTAAGAATTACAGTCGATCTGAAGAAAGAAATAGTCGCTCAACGTGAGAGCAGTGTTCGTGTTACAGATCTCTCCAAGCACCACGACATGGCTAATTCCACCAGCTGTCCAATCCTGAAGAACAAAGACGCGCCAAAGGTGGTGGATGTGGCTAAAGGGGCGACTAAGTTAACCAAGCAAAGTTACTAGTTAGTTTGGATTTATGAAAGACAGCTTTCTGCAGATAGCGTTAGCGAGGGTCTCATGTGCGAGATGGCTTTATTTTTGCATGATAATTTTTGTGAAGGAAATACCGAGTAAAAGTGCTGGCAAGAAGAGAAAGAACACCAGAAACACAGCAATAATTAAGGTTATCTTGAATTCCCCAAATTTTTTCCAAAAGAGTGCAGTTTGTTTTTGGGGCTCGAGAACGGATCGATGGGGTTTACATTGATCCCAATGGGAAACATTGATTCAGTTCGCAAACATTTCAGTTTGTGGACTGCGACAAAGAACAAATTAAATTCGGAAGCCGAGGTTCTACTGTATCGGCAAATGCTAAGAGCGCTGTGGCCTCCAGGGGGTGCCAGAAACTCAGGAAAAAAATTCACTTTCAATATAATCATAATCATGACATTGATTCAAAAGAAAAGAAATACCCAATTAATATTGCTACAAATGATAATACCACAATAAAACAAGTCTTTCCCCTATCCTTCCTTATTATTGTTATTTATTCAATATCTAGAGGGTTTTTTATTTTGTGGTAAGGCTATTTATAATGAATTTCAGATTTTTTTGCATTTATTTTTAATTTTAAGCACAGGTAAATTGGGTGATGTTATAAGTGAAAGAGAGTCGTGTAAAAACAACACTATTTGATTTATTTTGTATGCAATTGGGTGCATATTGCACATTGGGTGGGGCGGGCTCTGGGTGGGGGTTACGTCATCTTTTTTTCTTGTCTCTTCAGTGATGCTTTGAGATTACTTTTGGGCAGATGATAAAAGACGGCCGGTTACCAGCAGAAGAGCCAAAATAATCAGAAGCGACTTCGGAAGGGCCAATTTTTGGACTCCTTTTTTGTGAGAACGCTACACAACCCGGGCTGAGAAGCAAAGTTCAGGTTGCACAAATCGCGTCGTTCCCTGAAAGGTCGAGTCGCGGACAAGAGATAAGGACATTTTGACAAATAAAGATAACGCCTGAGACTCAGCCGCGTGAGACAATCCTCCGTTGGCACAGCCTGGGTGTAGATTGGGCGACGGTGGTAAATGGTTCAAGGTCTCCACCTATGTATCGCTTCCATCACCCGTTCACGTATCGATGGCAGCAGAGCTGAGGATCTGTGTCTTAGCTAATGCAGACAGGAGACTCTGGCGCCAATCGCCGATTGGAGAAGCGCACAACCAAATCCAACATATCAGATGGGGGATGCTTATAGAACCAGTTCCGCCCCAAAATTAAAATCCCGAGCAGCCGGGAAACCGAGCTGTCATCAATCTCTGAAGGAGAAAATATTTTCCAAGAAATTGCCTGTTATCACTGACGAAGTACAAAACACCTCCCGCCGAGAGGTGCACAAGTGTTCCTTTCTCAATTTACATGAACCCAGATTTAATGAATTCATTCATGAATCATAATCTTTACTGCTTATCCTGCACTCAGGGTCGCAGGGGTGTCAGAGCCTATCCCAACTGTCATTGGGCGAGAGGCGGGGTTCTCCCTGGACCGCTCGATCGAAGTGGCGTCATATAGAGATTTATGCGTCATTTAGAGACATACAACCATTAATTCACATCATTTAGACATACTATATAACCATTAACCCTGTCATTCAGACATGATATAGAGACATACAACCGTCCACATTCTTATTCACACATCATTTAGATCAGGGGTGCTCAATACGTCGATAGCGATCTACCAGTCGATCGCAAAGGTAGTATTGGTCGATCGCATGACATTAAAAAAACAGACGTCAGCCTGTCATCCAGCCCATCCCTTGATTAATATACAGGGCGGCCAGTCAGATGACAACTGAATTTTTCCGACAGTTAGGTCACTGCGCACGCGCAAACAACGGCGCTAAGTGCAGCAAAACGAACAAGCTAATCAGCGAGTTACCTCCGATTTTAAGCCCTCGCTTTTTTAATCTACCCGGTAGATCATTTTGACTTGGTCACTTGGTCACAGTAGGTGTGAGCACCCCTGATTTAGAGACATATAACTATTCACACATCCATGTGATTCATTGTCAGTCATCAATGTGATTGGCTGGTGGCGTAACATGGGGAGGTGACGCTTGCTGGAAGGAGCCACGCGGTATAATAAATTAATAAATGTATAATAATAATAATAATAATATAAGTGTTTAAATAATTTTCTGGGGAAACTTTTTTTTCTTTTCTCATTTCCATGTTTTCCACGAATTGAAAACAAATCTGTCTTTTTTTCCAGGTTTTCAGGGGTGCTTGTGAACCCTGTCCGGAAAACATCATTGACTGGCATCGGAAGGTTGGCGGTTCAATTCCCAGCTCCTCCTGGCCGCATGGCAAAGTGCCTCCCGGCGCCAAAAGTCTGGTTAGCCCCTTGCTATCGGCAACGGTGTGTGACTATGTGTGTGTGTGTGTGTGTGTCTGTGTGTGTGTGTGTTTCGCTTTCTAGGCGCAGTGTGTCATTCAGATCCATCTATTTATTCATTCTCTTAAAAAAAAACCCGAATGAGGAAAGACATTCACCATTTCCTAGCCGTCAGCAGACGATCAGCTGCTCTGTGGGATTGTGTCACAAGAGATGTGCATGCACGCACGCATACACACACAAACACACACACACAAACACACACACACACATACAGATCTGTGTGTGTGGAATGTATGGTGACTTATGTGCATATGCATATGGGTTTGCACTGTCATATGTGTATATTTATCTTTCCTGTTTTTTTTTGTTTTTTTTCCACTAATGTTGCTGCTGCAACACCTGAATTTAATTTAAGATAAGATAAGATAAGATAAGATAAGATAAGATGAGATGAGATGAGATGAGATGAGATGAGATGAGATGAGATGAGATGAGATGAGATAAGATAAGATAAGATAAGACTTTATTGATCCCCATAGGAGAAATTCGGGGGTTGCAGCAGCAACATTAGAGGGAAAAGAAAAAAAACAACAAAAAAAACAGGATATATACATATATATATATATATATATATATATACTGTATATATGTACACACACACACACACACACACACATACACAAAATATACACAATATACACATACACAATATACACATAACCATTAACACATAGATAGCACAAAAAAAAAATCCCTATGGGGATCAATAAAGTATTATCTTATCTTATCTTATCTTATCTTATCTTATCTTATCTTATCTTATCTTATCTTATCTTATCTTATCTTATCTTATCGACAAGTCTTGCATAGTGCAACCTTGTGATTTTCCTGGTTATAATAACTTTTATAATACATATAAT
>CAAKHD010010142.1:53210-67030 GCA_901007705.1 Fistularia tabacaria
GGGGGACGGACACCCCCGGGTCCCCCCCCCCTGCGCCCCCACCCACAAAACACCCCCGTTTTTCCCCCCCCCCCCCCCCCCCCCCCCCCTCCCCCGTGGAGCAGCTGAGGGAGAAGCGTGACCGCTCCACGTCACTCACCAGGAACCTGGTGGAGCTTGTGCCCTGGTCGATGGCGCCAACAAGCGGGTCCATTCTTGCTGCTTTTTGTTTTTTGAAGTGAAAATCCAGTACAGTATCTTGTTGGGAAAAAGAAAAGCGTGAAGCGGCGACAAGTTGCCGGCCGTCACTCAGCTCTGCGCATGCGTGTGGCTCCGCCCCTCTCCCATATGGAGGCTTTCGTGAGGGGGCGGGGCCAAAATGAGGGCGGGCGGAAAGCCGAGCGAGCCCCCTCGTCTGATTGGACAGGACGCGGCCGACGCCCTCCGACCAGCCTGTCAATCAGTGCGTGATCCCGCGTCGGTGAGCGGCGCTCGCGGCCCAATAAACCGGTTACTTTATTTTATTTCATTTTATTTCATTTTATTTCATTTTATTTCATTTTATTTTAGCTTATTTTATTTTACCGAAATCAAGTGTAACAAACCATCAAACTATACAACAACCAAACATGGCTAAATTCAATTGGATATCACTGATCATCAACTGATATGAGAGAAGCGATAAATCTCCAGGAAATTAGCTGAAGGAGGAACAGAATAAGCTGTGTGGAAAACAATGAACAATGCAAAAACAAACAAAAAGAAAAACAATGGTCAGGGGAATACAATGTGGAATTAACTTAATGAGTCGAAGGAAAAATCATTCACGAAACAGTATATTTTCTGCTGTTTTTTTTTTTGCATAAGCTTCAAAGATGTGATCTATAATTCAAAGTTGTTTTTAAAGAAGGTGAAATTGGGGGGACATTTCTGCATCCTGTTATCGTGTAGGAAGAACTTGGCCAAACCTAAAATAAAATTAACATAGAGTTCATCTCTTTTGTTTGCCAAAAGTAAACCAAATGTTATACTGTCTCTTGAGAGAGAAGCTGGTGACGCTGGAAACTTTTCTTTCACCAATTTTGAGTTTTAACGCAGAAAATGTGGACTTTTATGCATGAGAAAAATATAAGGTCCGTAGTTTCAGTATTGTCTTTACAAAATGTACAAACATTGTCTTCAATATTGAAGTGTAAGTTTAAAAATTCCTGAGACGGGTAGATCTCATTCATCACTCGAAAGTGCGTTTCTTTTGCTTTTTGGGGTTTATAGGTGGTGTGAGACACATAGTCCTTAGTTTGACAATGGACTTCTTATCAAATAGTCAATATCACATTTTTATTTTGACGTCCAGGGAACAAATTCTCTGTAAAACACTTTCTTATAAAAGAGTTGCTGCATTTTCTGTCCAGAATTGAAGTTCCCTGGAGTGATAGTGAGGGTAATTGTGGTTGAATTGCTTGGTGTATCATAATGTTTTGAGTAAGAAATACAAATTCTCGGGGTAGTGCGTTACTTAGTGTCATGAATTCTAATATGGGAGGGTTAAAGTCATGTTTAGTGCAGAACTGGTTATAGTCCAAAAGACTACCATTACCATCCATCTAGTGAGTTACTGACCATATACCTTTCTCAAACCAATTCCTGTAATGTAAAGATGTGTTGCGATGCAGCACATATCTATTATTCCATATCATTGTGTTGTGTGGCGAAAAGTTGTGTACACATATCAGTGTCCAATACATTCATATTTGTTTACGGAGCTCTGATCATTTTACAGGAAGCTTGTTGATATCAAATTCAGCAGAAGACTCAGGCCACCAACTTTGTTGAATAAGAAGTTAGGAATAAAATACCAAAAAGAATAATGATGTTTGATGCAGGATTTCAACCAGTTCACTTCAATGTGACATTAAGGCAGTCTCAATCAATCACTTTCAGACCTCCCTCACTCGTGTCTCACACCATGTGAGCCTTCTTCATATAATGTGGTTTGTTCCTCTAGATAAAATAAAAATTATTGTTCCATAGATTTTATGAGTCGATTTGGTATAACATTGGAATGCATTGGATGTATACTCGGTAAACATTCCATTTTGGTTAAATATGAAATAAAAGTATAAATATTCGGACGAATAGTGACAAATCTCTCTGCAGCCATATGTTTAATTCTGCCTTGTGCCCACAGCCATCAGACTGTATAACAGCAGTCTGAACGGGACACAACCCTGACTGCCTGGGGGGCATCAATCCGTCACCCACACACACGTGTGGTGCCCATAACTACCATGGGGTCACTTTGGTTCATTTAATCTATTCATTCTTGCTTGTGTGTGCTATCTATGTGTAAATGTGTATGTATATATGTGTATGTGTATATTGTGTATATTGTGTATATGTGTATATATATTTATGTAGGTATGGGTATGTGTCTAAAAATGTATGTATACGTGTGTGTGGGAATGTACGGTGACTTATGTGCATTTGTGTTTGCACTGATATAAGTGTGTATTTATCTTTCCTGTTTTGTTTTGTTTTGTTCTTTTCTCTAATGTTGCTGCTGCAACAACCGAATTTCCCCTATGGGGATCAATAAAGTATTATCTTATCTTATTCATAAAGTTTAGTTTCTTTGTTCCCGGACTGACTTCATTTGTGATCCTTAGTAATGAGAATACTCAGGTATTTTATTTCTGATTCACTGGGAACACAGCAGACTTCTTTTAGCGGTGAGCCATGAAGCGCAAGGAGGAGTCCACATTGCTTTAAGTTTTAATTAATCCTGAAGCCTTAGAGAATTTTTTAAAATATTTTCAATGCATTGAAATTTTTCAATTTCAATGCTTATTGGGATTTGATGGTCATTTTTCTTGAATAAAGGTTGTTTTCATCTGCAAGCTGGTTTCTACTCTTTTGCGATTTGAAACCCTGATGTTTCAGTTCGGCGGTCACGTAATAAAAGGGGAAACCATCAACACGAGCACCTGTGGACGTCGGTGATTGGTTGGGATAGAGATTCATCGCTCCGCCTTTCGTGACGCCGCTTAGAAACCTGTTGCAAAACTTGACGGGACGTTGATGATAATAATAATCATAAACCTTTTATTTGTAGTGCACTTTACATAAAAAATCTCAAAGTTCTACAATACAGATGAACTTCATCAATATTAAAAGGCACACAGTTTAGCATGAAAACATTTAAAACATATTAAAAAGGGAACAGAAAGGTCTTTAGCCCTCTTCTGAAGGTCTCCAGAGACTGTGGGGCCCTCAGGTGTGATGGTTGGGTCGACTCTTTATTGCTGTCTGGGCTTGTTTTTAATTGCTGCAATGAAGAAATTCGTCTGACAACTTTAAGCTCCAAGTTACAAATACTGGAAATAAATATTATTTTAGTTACTGTGATTATTTCCATCACTGTCATATTATTATTATTATTATCATTATCATTATCATTATCATTATCATTATCATTATCATTATTATTATTATTATTATTATTATTATTATTATCATCATCAGCATCATTATTATTATTATTATTATTATTATTATTATTGCTGTTGTTGTTTTTGTTAAGAATATTGTTGTTATTGTTGTTGTCTTTGTTTCTAGAAATGTCTAATAATTATAAGATGAACATGCGCAAACCGAGAAGCAGAAGTGAACTGGAAGTACAAAAAAATAATTTTCTAAACAAATCAGGGTTTTATTTTTAGTGGTCTAAAATGATTAAAACATCTTGCAGTGAACAATCAACCTTATGGAGATTTTTTTTGACAAATAAATTTCATAGAATATATCAGATAGCATCTTCCCATCCAAATGTGAGGGAGAGAGATAAAGGTTTTAAGAAAAAAAAAAACCTATCAAATCCAAACATGTAGACTCATACTCAACTAAAATATGATTTTGTGTATTTATTCATATGGATGATGGCTTTTAAAAGCTCATTAGGAAAGAAAGAAGGCCAAGGGAAACGCCTAACACACACACACACACACACACACACACACACACACACACACACACAGAGTCACTGTCACACAAAAATACTCAGCTTGTAAAACAGTTGCTGTGGCCGCCCGTCTCTCCTTTCAGTCAGAACATTTCCGGTCTGGTGATCACAAACCCCGAAGGCTAAAAATACTTCAGTGTTTGTTCCGTTTCTCTGCAGCAGCGTGAAGAATCCAACAAGCACTGGTGCAACACCTCCACTGTCAGGTTGTCCAGCAGCGACAGGTGCAGGACACGCAGCATCCTGGCTGCTCGACAGCGCCCTCTGGTGGTCAAACACTGAAACACACGCTACTGTCGCGGGACATTCGAAGCGATTTCAGAGAAAATTCAAACAGAATTGAACTGAAAATTAGCACGCAATTAAAAAAAAAAAAAGTATGTTAAAACGGAAGGTGAATACGACCAGGGGATCGATATGAGATTTATTTATTTCGAGATTTTTTTTCCACGAATTTTGCTAAACTGAAATTTAACAAGATTAACATCAATATAATTTCTTCACCTGTCATTTGGTTTCGATCTTATGTAATTTAAAATGATTAAAATATAATCTCAGATCAGCTTTTTTTCTCTAAAATCAAGAATTGTTTTTTCAAAACTTCTTAAATTATTGTGTCATTTAATATTTATTCCACATGCGCTCAGTGGACTGATCTTTTCCTTACTGAATGCCATCGGCAAGTTTGATTAAGAATTAAAAACGAGTTGCAAATGAATTATCCAGTTACCGACCTACAATAACTTCATCACGTATTCAATTTTCAATGTTATGTGAAATTTTTTCTTTAATTCTGAGCAGTGAAAAAATTATTTTATCCAGTTTTTCACCTCCCTCCTATCTTTTGAGACAGACTTTTCATCTGAAGGACTTTTTTATGTGTTTTCTACAGTGTTTTCTCCGCTCTTGCAGAGAAGGTTGACCTTTCCATGGAACTTTACCCAAAACCCAGCAACCCCAGAGCAAAACAACCTGGATGGGGCCGTAATGTCACAAACAATATGTTCATTTCATATGCATTACTGCATTAAACCAGTGTTAATCTACTCTCCTAATGAAAGCTTACCGTAAACCGTGTAATCGACTCTCCTCGAAAAACTAGAGGCACCGTCAGCGTGTTTTGTTCAGATCGGACGGTCCGGACGTCTCAAGGGACAGTTCTGATGTCGAGGGCCTGAAAGCGGGTCACTGAGCGCTCAGTTTGGAGGCCTCGGGCCCGGCGTCGCCGTGGCTACGGGGCGGGTCCGAGCCGCTCGCGCACTGCTCTTTGCTTTTGTTTTCGCCCTGCGCCCGGTTCTGCTTCTCCCCCTCCAGCGCCCTCTCCATCTCGGTGTAGTAGTCCAGCGCCTTCCGCACCGGGTCGATGATGTGCTGCTGCAGAGATACGAGGTGGAAGCGGTCAGTCCCCGCAGGTCCGGCAGGTTGACAGTATTTCGCGAGCGAACGTGAATAACTCGCCTCCAGGCAGGGGAAGAGGTTGGCCAGCTCGATGAAGAGCGGCAAAAGGACGAATCTGATGAAGCCCGTCTGAGACGAAGGCTTGGTGATCTTGTCCCGGTCCATGAAGGGGGTGACCGGGAGACCCTCCAGCTTCTCCACGTCACTCTGTGGAGCAGACACGTCCGGCGATAAACGGACCCCACGCCTCGGGTCAACCGGAGGCTCGGGTGTCGCCTCAGCCGCTTACCTGGTTGTAGAACTCCTGCAGGAGACAGTCCAGCCAGGGTTCGGCCACATCCATGGGCCGGGCCTCGTTGGAAATGTCGCTCACCTTGATGAGAATCATCATGAGCTGCGGCGGCCGAGGAGACAAACGCAGAGAGGAGCCTTCAGAGAGGAGCGTCAAGATGGAGATGGATGGTTGATCTCCATCACAGAGAGGAGGAGAAACTATATGATTTAATTATGACATCTGTTGTTTTGTTTTTTCTGTTTGTTTTTTTTGCTGCTTCGCGTTGGTTTTTGAAGCATCAGAAAACGTCTCTCACCACGTCTCGGTGATCCTTGCTGGCGAAGTCGAACGAAGGCAGGATGGACTTGAACCTGCTCAGGATCTCGTTGTGCCTCGTCATGTCGGTGGCCAGGATGCACCTGCGGTCGGTCACATGACTCTGATTTCCACCGATCCACGTTTTTTTGGTCACACGATCCCAAAAATATCCCCTCAGCTGTTACAGTTTAGTGAGCAAAAACGAGAACCCGAGACCGGGTCATACTAGCGGAGACCCAGAAAAGATGATCTCACTTGATGATCCCCTCTCTGATCCTCTTGTACTGATCCAGAGACACGTTCCTGAAGATGTTGCTCTCCGCCTACGAAACGAGAAAAAACCCGGTCGGGTCACCTTCAGCGAACGGCGCACGTCTTCCGTTATACCAACCGAGAAGGGGAAGGACTCCGTACCTTCTCCAGGATCTCAAACGCCACGGCGCAGTGGTGGTTCTCCAGCGGGGAGATGTCGTTGTAGCGGAGCGCCAGCTCGGTCCGGGCGTTTATCTGGAAGAGGAGACGTTGGATGAGCGGCGCGGGGCCGAGAAGGACCCTCTGCAGACAGGGGTGGGTTGCAAAAAAAAAAACGAGAACGGACAGCAGAAAGAGAGCGAGGAGATCTCAAGGTTCACCTGTTTCCTCCCAAAGTCCTAAAACATGCAGGAGGTCCACTGGAGACACAATATTGCCTAAACTGAGAGAATTAGGAAGTGAATGCTTGTATGTCTCTATATAACATGTGAATGAGAGGGTGAATGGCTGGTCTCTATAGAACAAAATAACATGAACATGAGAGAGTAAATGCTTGTATGTCTCTTTATGACAAGATGACAAATGGATGAGAGAGTGAATGGTTGTATGTCTTTATGAGCGAATGAGAGGGTGAATAGTCTCATGTCTCAACATTGGGTGAATGTAGGTATGTCTCTATATGACATTTGGATGAGAGGGTGAATGGTTGTATGTGTCTATATAACCTGTGAATGAGTGAGTGAATGGCTGTATGTGTCTATAGGACGAATGAATGACAGAGTGAATGCATATGAATGGGAGAGCAGTGGTTGTGTTTCAATACAGAGTCATGCAACCATTCACTCTCACATTCACTCGCATTATAAAGTCTATAAAATATGTGAATGAAGGAGTGAATGGTTGCGTGTCTCTTTAAAGGTGAAAATTAGATCAAAATAAAAAAGGTCAGGTGTGAGCGGTGGCTGTGTAGAAAACAGGAAGTAGCAGCACCTCTACTTCCAGTCATTCCACTTATTAAACACTAGCCGGCTATTTACAGCTAGCGGATCGTTAACTTATTTTGCGAAAACGCTTCACCTGCACGAAGAGTATGGCGGATTAGCACACGAAGGGGTTACCATGACAATGCTAACCGATACCCGCGTGCTAACGGCTTCACCTGCCATTGCTAGGTCCGCACCTGGTAGGCGTTGTTGTATCCCGTGTGGTCAAGGTCGTGGCAAACGGCAGAGGTCAGCATGATCAGCAGGTCGATGCCGTCCATCTTGCTCCTCAGGTCGGTCAGCCAGATCAAGCCGTACATCTGCACGGAGACCCATTCCAGGACATTTATACGGGGAAAATGACAATTTCTGAAAACCATGTCCAGATCGTTGTGTTTACTCGGCCTCTTAAAAGCAAGGGAACCAACCAAAATCCCAGAGTCGGCCCTCTGCTGGATTGTAGGAAGAATGACTGCATCTTTTTTAAAATAAACTATAAAGGGTATAAAAGTATTAAAAGTTTTAAGTCTATAGCAAAACTATTAAAGTGTGATTTAAGTGATACATTTTCAGTAAACAATTGAAATGGAGAATTGAAATGACGGGAAGGGACCCGAAAAACATTGGGTTTATATGCTGAATTATTTATACAAAATATCTACATACAATACATATATAGATGCAGATGTGTGTGCAGTATATATATTTTATATAGAACTTCTACATATTTTATATATTTGTAAAAATTGTACATATATATGATTAATATAAATATCGCAGCACATAAACTCAATGTTTATATATACATATGTGTGTGTGTTTGAATGTATATCTATATCTATCTATCTATACGTGTATATATATAGATATACACATACATATATATACATATATAAATAATATAAAAAAAACTATATAATAATAATAATAATAATAATAATAACAAAAATATATATATATATATTTATGTATACAATATTTTTATTTATAATATATATAAATACACACATCTTCTTAAAGTAACAACTTTAAGGTAAATTGAAAGGCTGAAAAATCTCCAGAATGGGCAGAGAGCTGCAGCGGGAGGCGACGACTCTCTGGAAATCCTCCTTCACGCCTTCATAGCCTCCGAACCTGAGTACTTGTAGCTGCATGAACCGCAGCCTCCCCACTCCTGACCTCCAAATACAACAATATATACAAAAATCCCCCCACCCTCACCCCCTCCTTCCTCTCTGACCTTCTCCACCGCCATCCTCACTCCGGCCTCCAACCTCCCGATCACCGGTTCGAATACGTTTTTTATTTGATTCTGTTTATCTCGCCTACGTTGTAACTCGGGAGGCGCTAACAGCAGTTCGCGCTCCGAATTGCATGAAAGAGTGAGTGTTTGAACGTCTCTCTGGCCACCGATCCTGGATTTTCATGAGCAATAATTCTAATGCTGGTACACACTTGCAGAAACGCACACACACGTGCACGCTCACCATCTGGGTGACGCAGAAACAGTGCTTGAAGTTATGGAACGGGATGTTGTTGTATCTTCGGTAGACCTCGAACAGGAACTCCTGCAGGACCTCTGGCTCCACGTTGTAGGCGGTTACGAAGTCGAGGTCCGTGTACATGACCTGCAGGAGCACCATGATCTCGGCATCCTCCCACTGCCTGCACACACACACACACACACACACGCACACACACGCACACACGCAAACACACGCACACACACACACACAACAGACACAAATGCAGAATATATATGTATCGTATATCCAGGATTTAGTCTCCACCTGCTTTCATTTTTTTTTTTAAATAGTCGGCCGGCGCCGCTTTGTGCATCTGTTTATCATGATAATAAACGACGCCGCTTTTCACTGCCAACCCTTCATGCCCTCCTGCATTTAGAAGCTTCAGGAGCCCAGAGGAGAAGCCTTTCATGGCCGTCTTTTGATGAGCGGACGCCTTTGCCGGCGCCATTCAAATGAAGATGATCCCCGTTCATCCCGTTCCTCTTGGCAACCAGCGGACGGCGCGCCGCCGCCTGCGCATCGAGGCCTCTTTTGTCTGCTTTGTGATCACTGCGATGACGGGAACCTACCAGTTGTCGAAGGTGGGGGTCTTCAGATACTGCCTCACCTCTTCCGATACTTCCAGGGAGCTGTTGGTGGGGGGCGTCAGCATGAACACACTTCCTGTGCGGTCAGGGATTTTTTTTTTTTTAGCGGGGCAAACGTACCTCATTTGAAAGAACTTCTCCCGCACGTGCTCACACTCCTCCCTGGTCTTGTGCAGGGTCCTCTTGTGGTAGAACGGCGAGGGTTTGTGCGTTCCCTCCGACAAGTCCTTGAAGAGTCCAAGCCAGCTCAGATGCTCCACACTCTGAAAGATTAAACGGCCTGCATTCGATAGATCGATGGACAGGATCGTCCAAAAAAATCGTCCGAAAACATGTCGTGGGTTCATTGGAGACCCTATATTGGCCAAATGTATGAATAAGAGAGCGAATGTTGTGTGTCCCTGTACGAAATATGAATGAAAGGGTGAATGGTTGAATTTCTCTCGATACATGTGAGTGAGTGAATGAATGGATGAATGTCTAAATATAATGTGTGGATGAGAGGAAAAGTTGTATGTCTCTATATGACGTGTGGATGAGAGAGAGGACGGATGGATGTCTATCTCAATATGAATGAGAGAGTTAATGTTGTATTTCTATGTGAAGTGTGAATGAGAGGGTGAATGGTTGTATGTCTCTATATGACTGTGAATGAAAGAGTGAATGTTTGTGTTTCCAGATGACGAGTGAATGAGAGGGTGAATGGATGCATGTCTAAATAAGACGTGGATGCCAGAGGGAATTCTCATGTTTCTATATGACGAGTGAATGAGAGGGTGAATGGTTGTTTTTCTTTATATGATGTAAAAATGAGAGGCTATATATCTCTATAGGTGTCCCTGGGATTGGGTGTTGACATGCAGAACCCCGTCTCTCGCCCAATGACAGCTGATTGCAGGAAAATGAAAAGTAGATCATGAAAAATGAATGAATGAATGAATGAATGAATGAATGAATGAATGGAAGGGTGGTTGGAATGTGAACATGGCCTGGTTGCAAACCCATTCGAAAGATCTAAGCTTTACATGCATTGGAAAAACACTGCAGATCGACCCATTTTGCGGCGTGTGATCGGGGCCCCGGGGCCGCACCTCCAGCTTCTCTCGGAATAAATCCACCTGTTTCTTCATCTCGTACACGACGGCGGGGGTTTCGCCCGCTTCCGACAGGATCTTCTTCTCCAGGCCCTGCAGTCTGAGGCGAGAGGCGAGAAATTCCATTTGTCGTTATAAATATGATAATTTCACAAGTGTCACATTTTTTGCGAGAATTATAATTTCATTTTTATTTATTTTTTTTTTTGTCAGTAATGGGCCCCTGTAATCCTTTCTTTTTACCTCTGCAACACCAAACACAGGACTTTCCCCTACCTTTTCTCCATGGATGAGAGGTCAAATCCTAGTGAACCAGCAAGCTCCGCACCTGAAGTGGCAAGTAAAAAGGGAGATAATATTTAATATTATATCAAAATACAGGGTGTCATTAAAAATTAATAAATAAATTATATATGTATTTTTATATATATATCTATATAAGAATGCATATATATATATATATATATATATATATATATATATATATATATATATATATATATATATATATATATATATACACACATACATGTATGTTATTTTTATTGTAAAAAAATGAATAAAAAATATATATATAAAAATGGGGGAAACTATATATATAATATGAATATAATAATAATATATATATATGATATATGATATATGATATAAACTTATAAATAATATATTTATAATACATAATATAAACTTAATATATATATATATACACACATATATATACACACACACACATATATATATAATATGAATATAATAATAATATATATATGATAGATAATAAACTTGTAAATAATATATATAATATATAATATAAACTTAATATATACATATATACACACACACATATAAATACAAACAAATATGTATATATATATACACACACACTCAAACACACACACACACACACATATATATATATATATATATATATATATATATATATATACGTTTATACTCATATTATTATTGTCTAAATGCAACTCTAAAGTCTAAAGCTTTCCATGTCGCCACGTAAGAGATACCTAACGGCTCATTGTTGCAGTCGGAGGCCACCACCTCCAGCTTGTAGCAGCAGTCCGGACGGTTGGGCTCCAGGCTCGGGGAGATGTTGATGATGTTCCCTTTGGGGTTGTAGAGCTTCAGGATGTCATGGGGTCCGGCCTCGGCTGCAGAGCGGAACAGGTCTGGGGAAGACAAACAAAACGAACAAAGCAGAAACTCTTTGTCTCTTTGTTCTGAGATATGATCCTCAGCAGAACACCAGGAGAGACTGCCAGATGAAGCCGAGGCTACACATGGAATCGCTCTACAAACGATTTTGTATATCAACCCTTTCGTGTTTTTAGCCTCTCATTTTGTAGGTTCCCAGGGGACGGCCATTGGTATTTCTTTCTTGCGGTCAGCAACACGTCTCTGGCGGCAGAACGAGCAAGTGAATGGTTATGTCGGAAGCATGCTAGCTGGGGAGGTTGCTGAGGTAGGATTGTTTGCTTGCTGATCAGCTGTGAAGCATTGGGGGGGTGCGGGATGCTGGATTTCACTGTTTAGCCTTCTTGAGGTGTCGAGGGCCTAACTTAGCGAAACGTGAGTGAAGGAAGGGCCCAGCTGGGAAACCCCAATGAAGTGCTTCAGACTGCTGTTGGCTGGGGTAGGGAGCTGGTGATTGGATATCGTTTGTTAGGTTGCTAGCTTGCTGGTTGCTTGCTTGTTGTCGTACCTGTTAGCTTCTTAACTGGGCTTCGAGATGTGTTTTACCTGGGATTTTGGCACAAGGGACAATTACATCTTGTCTGCTTACAAATGAATAGAATATTAAGGCTATTATTGCATCATTTCAGCTATTAGCATGTAACTGCTAGCGCTATCATTGAGCCTTGTACACCCCCCCCCTCTAGCACGCTCTTGCTTTCTCTCTCTCTTTCGACCCCGACCGGTAGAGACAGAAGGCCGCCTGCATTTCTTTGTTCTCTATTAAACCCTGTTCAGTTCCAGATCCGTCCCAGGTTTCTGCGCCGGTAATAGGCGGTTGTTTCCTCGCTGCTGTCGCCAAGTGCTCGCTCATGGAGGGATGGTGGGAGTCAATCGTGATTTGGCGCCATGTAAATAAAATCTGACTGAACTTGACTTTTGTCATTGATGCAACGCCGTAACATAGCTGTGATTGAATTATTCTCAAAGTGCAATATGTGAGAGGCGGCTGAGTGTCACTCTCTGGTGAAATTCGCTGATGTGAGCATGCTAGCCAACACATGGCTATCCAAAAACTGAGCTCAGCAACATCACCATGATGGCTAGTATTTTTGTGCAAATAATTCAAGGAGTTAACACTAGCTAGGAAGCCCCAGTTAGCCCTGTGTCCTAATACCACTGTCATAAAGCGGTTGAACCTTTTTAACGCAGCAACTTTTATGAATTGGAGACCAACAGCCTGCTAGAACCTTCAAGTACCAATTCTGATTTTAGACTTATTGCAAAAATCCTCAAAACTAACAGCACAAATGACTAAATTAGACCTTTATTATCAATTTCAAACCCAGGAGAACAGAAAGGGCATTTTAAAATCAAAATGTTGCACAAAATAATAAACAATAGATATAAATCTTGTTTTGAAGACAATAAGTGTTAAAAAAAAAAAGCTTCTGTCGAAGACTTGATGATTAAGTTTGTGTCTAAAAAACCTCCTTCAGAGCAACTCCTCGAAATTTACGATTCACTGGTTCAGATTTTTTTTTTTCTGCGTCCGTTTGCATTTAAGTGCTGCAAGATGTCAGGGGAAGCCATTTCTTCGGCAGCAGCCGAGCCGCGTGACAACCGAAGAGCTGTCAGCGGCAGCTGCACGGAGACAAAAATTACACCAGCCCTGATTTGTAATTACACATCTATTAACTTTTGTCGAAAACTTTTATCAGATCCATAACAAACAGACCGATGTCAGAAATGGAGAGATTTTTAGACCAATCACAAGCTGGATTTTCAGTCAACATTGGAGAATATGGTGCTCCGGCTCCTTACCTTTGACGTCCTGGGCAGGGCAGTTGACGGGGAACTCCGCCTGCTCCGGCCTCCCGTTCACAGTGAAGAAAATTATTTTTGTCTCCATGTCATGAAAATCGAAGCTGCCGTGAGTTTGTGTGAATGTGCGTGTGTGTGTGTGTGTGTGTGAGTGTGTGTGTGTGTGTGTGAGTGTGAGTGTGTGTGTGTGTGTGATCATCTCCATCCGTCGCCGCTCCTTATCTCGGAGGCGGCAACACTCCACCTCCGCGCCCATTGTCCCCCCACCTCTTCCTGCTCCTCCCAAGAGCCCCCCCCCCCCCCCCCCCCCCCCCCCCCCCCCCCCCCCCCCACCCCCCACGGCGCTCCTTTCATTCAAGAGATAATTATAATAATA